>ML385419.1:0-70464 GCA_005239525.1 Nicotiana knightiana | reverse complement strand
TAACTGGGGAACTTCAGCCCCGTATGCTGAAGTTCCCCAGTTACAAAGACAAAACTTCAGCTCTAGAGCTGAAGTCCCCCAGTTTAATTGGGGAACTTCGGCCCCGTATGCTGAAGTTTTTGTCTTTATAACTGGGGAACTTCAGCCCCGTATGCTGAAGTTCCCCAGTTACAAAGACAAAACTTCAGCTCTAGAGCTGAAGTCCCCCAGTTTAATTGGGGAACTTCGGCCCCGTATGCTGAAGTTTTTGTCTTTATAACTGGGGAACTTCAGCCCCGTATGCTGAAGTTCCCCAGTTACACAGACAAAACTTCAGCCCCGTATGCTGAAGTTTTTAGCCTAATTCTACTCCGGACCTCCGAATGACATTCTGAACACACTCCTAAGTACCAAATCACCTAATGAAACTATCTGAGCCATGAAACCCCCATTCTGAGATCATTTACCTACAAGTCAACTTTCGGTTGACTTTTCCAACTAAATCACCAATCAAAGAGACTAATTGTCTCATTTCTCACCACAACCAACTCGAACCCGAATCGATCAACCCAACGCAACACAAAAGAGCTCAACCAAACAAGAATGAAGCAGAAATGGAAAGAAAACAGGCTAAACTCTCGAAATGACCGATCAGGTCGTTACATTTTCCCGCTCTTAAACAAACGTTAGTCCTCGAACGGGTCTAGAAACATACCTGGAGCCTCAAATAGGTGGGGTATCTGCTCCGCATATCCCGATGTCTCCCTGGTGGCCTCCTCCACCGGCTGCCCTCTCCACTGCACTTTTACTGAAGCTATGTTCTTAGACCTCAACCTTCTGAACTGACGACCCAAAATAGCTAATGGCTCTACCTTATAAGACATATCACCCTCAAGTTGAACCGAACTGAAGTCCAAAACATGAGACGGGTCACCAATATACTTCCAAAGCATGGAAACATGAAACACTGGATGCACGCTCGACAAGTTAGGTGGAAAGGCAAGTCTATAATCCACCTCTCCAACCCTCTGAAGCACCTCAAAAGGCCCAATGAACTGGGGACTCAACTTGCCCCTCTTTCCAAACCGCATAACACCTTTCATGGGTGACACCTTCAGCAGGACTTTCTCCCCAGCCATGAAAGATACATCCCGAACCTTCCGGTCTGCATAACTTTTCTGCCTCGTCTGCGCCGTGCAAAGCCGCTCCTAAATCAACTTTACCTTATCCAGAGAATCCTGTATCAAATCCGTACCCAAGAGTCTGGCCTCGCCCGGCTCAAACCAAGCAACCGGAGATCTACACCTCCTCCCATACAAAGCCTCATATGGAGCCATCTGAATGCTTGACTGATAACTCTTATTATATGCAAACTACGTGAGTGGCAGAAACTGGTCCCATGAACCCCCAAAGTCAATAACACAAGCGCGCAACATGTCCTCTAGAATCAAAATAGTGCGCTCGGACTGACCATCCGTCTAAGGGTGAAAAGTCGTGCTCAACTCAACTTGAGTACCCAACTCTCTCTGCACGGACCTCCAGAACTACGATGTGAACTGAGTATCTCTGTCGGAAATAATGGAAACTGGAACACCATGCAGTCGAACAATCTCCCTGATATAAATCTCAGCTAGCCGCTCCGAAGAATAAGTAGATACCAACAGGAATGAAGTGAGCGGACTTAGTCAGTCGATCTACAATAACCCATATAGCATCAAACCTCCTCGAAGTTTGTGGGAGTCCAACTACAAAATCCATGGTGATCCGCTCCCACTTCCGCTCATGAATAACCAAACTCTGATGCAATCCACCTGGTCTCTAGTGATCGTACTTGACCTGCTGGCAGTTAAGACATCGAGCTACAAATCCACCAATATCCTTTTTTATCCGCCTCCACCAATAATGCTGCCTCAGATCCTGATACATCTTAACCGGCATCCAGATGGATAAAATACCGCGAGCTGTGGGCCTCCTCAAGAATCAACTCCAGAAGCCCATCTACATTAGGCACACATATTCGACCCTGCGTCCTCATAACACCATCATCGCCAATAACCACATCCCTGGCATCCCCTCGCTGGAGCCTATCCTGAAGAACAAGCAAGTGCGAGTCGTCATGTTGGCGCTCTCTGACACAGTCATAAAGAGAAGACCTGGAGGCTACACAAGCCAATACCCGGCGGGGATACGATAGGTCCAACCTCACCAACTGGTTCGCTAAGGTCTGAACATCAAGTGCTAATGGTCTCTCGGCTACTGGAATATATGCTAGACTCCCCAAACTCTCTGCTCTATGACTCATGGCATCGGCCACTACATTGGCCTTCCCCGGATGGTATAGAATAGTGATATCATAGTCCTTGAGAAGCTCCAACCATCTCCTCTGACGCAAATTTAGATCCTTCTGCATAAACAAGTGCTGCAGGCTACGTCGATCAGTAAAAACCTCCCAATGAACCCCATATAAATAATGACGCCAAATCTTCAAGGCATGAACAATGGCTGCTAGCTCGAGATCATGCACCGGATAATTCTTCTCATGAGTCTTCAACTGGCGTGAGGCGTAGGCAATCACCCTAACCTCCTGCATCAAAACACAACCAATGCCTATCCTCGAGGCATCACAATACACGGTATAAGAACCTGAAGCTGATGGCCATACTAACACTAGAGCTTAGGTCAAAGTCGTCTTGAGCTTCTGGAAGCTCTCCTCACACTTGTCTGACCACCTGAACAAAGCACCCTTCTGAGTCAATTTGGTCAAGGGTGAATCACTAGAAGAAAACCTCTCCACAAAGCGATGGTAATACCCTGCCAAACCAAGGAAGCTCCTAATCTCTGTAACTAAGGACGTCTTGGGCCAACTCTGCACCGCCTCTATCTTCTTCGGGTCAACCTGAATACCCTCGCTGGACACCACGTTCCCCAAGAATGCTACTAAGCCAAGCCAAAACTCACACTTGGAGAAGTTTGCATAAAGCTTTCGTCTCTCAATATCTACAATACAATCCTCAAATGTTGGGCATGCTCCTCCTGGCTACGAGAATACACCAGGATGTCATCAATGAACACAATAACAAAGGAATCCAAATATGGCTGGAATACGTTGTTCATCATATGCATGAACGTTGTTGGGGCATTGGTCATCCCAAAAGACATCACCAAAAACTCATAGTGGCCATAACGGGTCCTGAAACCCGTGTTGGAAACATCTGAATCTCGAATCTTCAGCTGATGGTACCCGGATCTCAAGTCAATATTAGAGAACACCGTAGCTCCCTGAAGTTGATCAAACAAATCATCAATGTGAGGCAGAGGATACTTATTCTTGACTGTAACCTTGTTCAGCTGCCTATAATCAATACACATTCTCATGGAACCATCCTTCTTCTTCACGAACAACACTGGTGCACCCCAAGGTAACACACTAGGCTGGATGAACCCCTTTTCTAGGAGTTCCTAAAGCTGATTTTTCAATTCCTTCAACTCCGGTGGTGCCATACGATACGGTGGAATAGAAATAGGTTGAGTGCCCGACACCAGCTCAATGCCAAAATCAATATCCCTGTTCGGCGGCAAGCCCAGAAGATCAGTAGGAAACACGTTCGGATACTCACGGACTACAGGAACAGAATCAACAGTGGGAGTCTCAGCACTGGCGTCCCTCACAAAAGCCAAATAAGACAGACATCCTTTCTCTACCATACGTTGAGCCTTCAGGTATGAAATCACCCTACTAGGCACATAATCAATAGAGCCTCTCCACTCGACTCTCGGACATCCCAGTATCGCTAAGGTCACGGCCTTAGCGTGACAATCTAGAACAACATGACACGGTGATAGCCAATCCATGCCCAATATCACATAAAAGTCAACCATGCTAAGAAATAGAAGATCCACTCGGGTCTCTAAACCCCCAATAGATATAACACATGACCGATACACGCGGTCCACAACAATAGTATCGCCCACCGAAGTCGACACATGCACAGATATGACTAGGGACCCGGGGGCATAGCTAAAAAATAGGAAAAATACGATGAAACATAGGAATACGTGGAACCAGGATCAAATAAGACCGAAGCATCTCGGTGACAAACTGGAACAATACCTGCGATCACTGAATCGGAGGCCATAGCATCTGGTCTGGCTGGAAGTGCATAAAAATGGGCCTGACCTCCACCGGATCGACCTCCCCCTCTAGGGCGGCCTCTAGCTACCTGACCCCCACCCCTCGCAACCTGGGCGGGTGGCGAAGTAACTGGAGTTGATGTCGAGGGATGACCCCTCTGCTGAGAAGGATCCCCAAGAAGACAAGGACACTGCCGCCTCATATGCCCAAACTCCCCACACTCGTAACAACTCCTCGGTGCTGGAGACGGGGACTGAAGGGAACCCTAAGCACCAGTATAACCTCTGGAAGAATCAGGCATAGATGAGCCCTGAACCGACGGTGCTCGAGATGAACTTTAGGTTGGAAGAGCACTGAATGATGGGTGCCCCTGATGAGAACTGTGAGGACCACGACCAGCGGACCCCCCACGGTAACCTGCGCGGCCCGACTGAGCCTGCCTGAAAAGACGGCCCCTGCCATGCTGGAACTGCCCCCCTAAAGGAACACCACCGAAACTACCATACCCTCGAGGCCTCTTGGCCTCCCTCTCATCTCCCTCCTGGCAACGAACCGACTCAATCTCTCGAGTAATATCAACAACCTGCTCAAAAGTAGCACCCGTTACTCTATCTCTTTGGTCATAAGAATACGAAGCTGATACGAGAGGCCATCAACAAATCTCCTGATCCTATCTCTCTCTGTAGGGACTAGCCAAATAGCATGACGGGCAAGCTCTGAAAAACTCATCTCGTACTGTGACACCGTCATATCTCCCCACCGCAGCTGCTCAAACTGCTTGCGCAGATCCTCTCTGTGGGACTATGGAACATACTTCTCTAAGAAGAGAGTGAAAAATTGCTGCCAAGAAAGGGGTGTTGCACCAATGGGCCTACGCCTCTCATAAGCCTCCCACCAAGTGGATGCAGCTCCTGAGAACTGGAAGGTAGTAAACGAGACCCCACTAGTCTCCAATATCCCTGTCGTGTGAAGCATCCTCTAACACTTGTCTAAGAACCCCTGGGCATCCTCTCCCTCAGCACCACTGAAAGTCGGAGGTCGAAGCCTCTCAAATCTCTCCAACCTCATTGCTCATCGTCAACCATAGCTGGAACCACAAAATCCCGGGCTGGAGCAACCGGCTGAACTAGGACTGCCTCCGGGGTCTGAAGGCCCTGAATAACCTACTCAGGTGTACGGGCAGCAGGATTCTGAGTACCTCCCCCGGCCTGAGAAGTAGTGGCTGATGTAGGAATTGCGACTGCCTGAGCAAGACAGGTGCATGCAGTCACAATCTGCGGCAAGGTCTCCTGAAGACCCGGAATAACAATAGGCACAGCTGGCGCCTGAGCTGGTCCCACTGGAGCATCTGGGGCTGGGACCTGATCTGGAACAATAGGCGGGTCTGTAGGTACCGCCCCGGCAGCTGCACGGGCTGCACCCTTACCTCTACCACGGCCTCGACCGCATCCTCGACCCCTCACGGGTCCCACTGGTGGCTGATCGCCCTGTCCGGTAGCGCGTGTCTTCACTATCTGTGAGAGAATGAAACAATAGAAGTTTAGTTGCCAGAATCAATAGATTCGCACGACAAGAATTCAAGAAATGTGAGATTTTTCCTAAGGGTTCTGTAGCCTCTCGAAGATAAGTACAGATGTCTCTGTACCGATCCGCAAGACTCTACTGAACATGCTCATGATCGGTATGTCCTATGTAACCTAGGCTCTGATACCAACTTCTCATGACCCCAAATCCTACACTAGCCGTGATGGCGCCTATCGTGGTACTAAGCTAGCCAATTTATTGAACATAATACGAAGAACTTTCCATTTAAAACAACAAAAAAATGTATCAAAAATCTTGCACGTTTAGTATTTCAAAATATGCGGATAATCAAAGAAAAAATCTGAACCAAAATCCCCAAACCCGGAGTCAACAGTCATGAGCGCTAAATAGAACATAAAATTTGACGCGGTATTTCCTTAATACATCAAGTCTAGGAAAATGTAAATATGCGACAAAATGAAAGGGAGAAGGGTGGGGCTGCGAACGCCGTGCAGGTACCTCACAGTCTCCGACCAGCTCCATAGAGAACAACCGAGTCCCACTCGATACGGGCACCTGGATCTGCACACAAGGTGCAGGGAGTAATATGAGTACACCAACTCAGTAAGTAACAAATATTAATAAGGACTTGAGTGCAGTGACGTGCTTTTAAAATCATGTAAATTCATATAATAAACATCGGTGGAAATTAATAAATCAAGTCAAGGATCTACGTCCCAAAAGTTTCATAAAACTCCAGTTTTCCCTTTTCAAATTTCACATAAAACATTGGTTCAATATTTATTATTTAGAGGCAAAAATCTAAAGAAGAGTGAAAATAGTAGTTTCATAGCAAATAAGCCCCTCGGGCACAGTGTCACTCACAATATAAAGCCTCTCGGGCAAGCCTCTCAGTCACTCGTGACTCATCTCTCGTCAATCAGCACTCACGCTCAATAGGTGCTATATAATAACCGTTGCGGCGTGCAGCCCGATCCCTGTATATATAAATAATGTTGCGGTGTGCAGTCCGATCCATAAATAGTCGACTGCGCTCACTAGGGGTGTACAGACTCCGGAGGGGCTCCTTCAACCCAAGCGCTATATCACTGCGGCGTGCAGCCCGATCCAATATATATATAACGCTACGGCATGCAGCCTGACCCAATATATATGTATATAACGTTGCGGCGTGCAGCTCGATCCATCACTATCCTCAAAAATCCGGTTGTCGGCCTGTCTCAGTTATCACCCTCACAAGCCACTTGGGCATCTCACCACAATCAGAGGGACTTGGCCCAAAACATTTCTCATTTGTTTGAAAACAGGGTAATAAACAGAAATCAAAATGAACAAGTATAAATCATGACTGAGATCATATTTTCTATCAAAAGCAGTATGATAAATAGTAGTAAAACACCCCTGAAGGTCGAAACAGGTCGACACAAGGCCCCAAACATGGCAAACAGTCCAAATATAGTGTAAATCTCTAGAATACGGAGTATCACGTGATTTCAAATCAAATGCGCGGCTTAATAATTTTTATGGGACGGACCAAGTCACAATCCCTACCGGTGCACACCCACACGCCCGTCACCCAGCATGTGTGTCACCTCATTTATCAAAACAATATGAAATATCGGGTTTCATACCCGCAGGTCAAGATTTACGTTCGTTACTTACCTCAAACCGGAAGAAAACTACTATGCGATGCCTTTGCTTATCGACTCGACCTCAACGCGCTCCGAATCTATTCAAAACAGATTCATATCATCAAAATACGCTAAAGGGACAAAGCCCACTCGAAAATATCCAACTTACATCATAAATACCGAAATTGACCAAACCCGACCCCCGGGTCCATACTCGGATTCCGATAAAAATTACAAAACTAGAATCCTTTCGCTCTCACGAGTTCATGCATAACAAATACATCAAAATCGGACCCCAAATGACCCCTCAATTCCGCAATTTAAACTCTCAAGTTTCAAGCCCTTAATCTTCCAATTTCACCACTTAAACATGATTAAACAATGGGATAATTGCTATAAACACAAGATACAAAGTCCATGTAGCTTAACTCATAAGAATACACTTGATTCCCCCTTGAAATCTCTGTTCAAAGCTCCAAAATCCGTCAAAAATGGTGAAGAAAATGAGAAAATTTCGCGAAGGCAACCTTATATAGGCTCTGCCCAGCTATATCGCACCTGCGACCAAATCCCCGCACTTGCAGCGCCGCACCTGCAGAAAATCCCTTGCAGGTGAGGACTCTCACTTAAGCCAAAATTCCGCATTTGCGGTCCTCATCACGCACCTGCGGGCCCACAGGTGCGACCCAACTTCCACACCTGCGTTCCCAAGCCAGGTTCCTCTTTTCCGCATCTGCGCAAGGCGTTCCGCACTTGCGCCTTTGTACCTGTGGCTCCCCATCCGCAGGTGCAGCCACACCAGAAGGCCTGCACCAGCAGCCGTTTGCTGCAATTTGTTTCCAACTTCCAACCTCTCGAAATCATCCGAAATCAACCCCGAGCCCCTCAAGGCCTCAACCAAAAGTTCCAACAAGTCATATATCAATATACCAACCTAGTCGAACCCTCGGAACGCTCAAAATAACATCGAAACACCAAATCGAATCTAAATTCAAGCCTAAGGATTTCTAAACTTTCGAAAATCGCCAACGATGCCGAAACCACCCAAACCACGTCCGAATGACCTGAAAATTTGCACACACATCCTAAATGACACTACGAACCTGCTCCAACTTTCGTAATTTCATTCCGAACCTGATAGCTAATTTTCCACTGCCGACCAGAAATCGCCAAAAATCCACTTTCGCCAATTCAAGCCTAATTCTACTCTGGACCTCCGAATGACATTCCGAACACACTCCTAAGTCCCAAATCACCTAATGAAACTATCTGAGCCACGAAACCCCCATTGCGAGATCATTTACCTACAAGTCAACTTCCGGTTGACTTTTCCAACTAAATCACCAATCAAAGAGACTAAGTATCTCATTTCTCACCACAACCAACCCGAACCCGAATCGATCAACCCAGCGCAACACAATAGAGCTCAACCAAATAAGAATGAATCAGAAATGGAAAGAAAACAGGGCTAAACTCTCGGAACGACTGGTCGGGTCATTACATGAAGTTTGCCATTTGCACTATGAACTGAAATTTGCGTAATTGCCTTTGCAAGTCAGGACAAACTCCATGCAAAAATATCTGAAGTTTTGCTCCACTTCAGGAAAAAAAATTTTGCTACTTCAGGCCTGTATGCCTGAAATTACGCGAAAAATGGGCACGCTCGCAATATTTTTTGCAAAGCGTGTATAAATTAAAACGTGACCCGAAAAGCGGATATGGATGCAAATGCCCCGAACAAGAAATATTTTTCTTGTAATTGTATTTTCTCTCTTGACTTTGTATTACTCTCACTTTTATAAAGTGAATTTTCTTCTCAAGAATTACTACGGATCTTTCCTCCCTCACTTTTTAGATAGCACCACTTATGAACCATTTTCCTATTTGATTGAGGTAATAATTTACTCCTGCTAAAAATTTATTTCAAAAATAAACTCCATGGAATAGTTAAGGAAAATTTTGCAATCCCATTCTTAATGAGTTGCTGCCGTCAACGTCCTTCATGGACTATAGTACGTGAGTTAGCCGGTTCTAGAATTGGACTTCTTTTCCATAATTTTCAATGGAAAATTCCAATCCCTTTCCATATAGGTAAGAAGCTGGCGACGTCCTTTATGGACTTTCTTCGCTAGTCCAATTCTAATTTGACTTAATAAGTAGTCTTTATTAATATATATATATATACACACACACATCCCATATATAAATAAATACTAGTTATGATTATTGAATATACATCACATATATATTTCAATCAAAAGATATAATTTAATTATTTATTCCAAATAAAAAACTTTAATTTATTTACAATATTAATTACATCTTATGTGCTAACAAAAAATATAATAATATTTCATGTAAACTAATATTTTAATTTATTTGACTAATTAAATTCTCTAATTTAATTATCAAACAGTAATTAATCCTTTAATAAAGATCAGAACACTCGTTAGTGTGCGACCCCATAGGTTCAATACTAAGTTGGTAGTAAATTGATCGTATCAATATACTAATCAAGGGTGCCATCTAGCAGCACTTCTTAACGGCCGGATAGAATGAAGTATACGATTTACTCTCAAGAACTAGTAGAAGAATAATGTAGTAATTCCTTCTGTCCTTATAGCTTTGGGACACTCTATAATATGGTTCAACTGTCAAATCCTAACAGGCGACCAACTATGTGTTCATGTCAAATATAATCGACCATTGAATGACCGAAGAAACTCTTTTCTTCTTTCATTCAATTGCCCTAGCCAAGGTCTTAATTTGGTCGTTTATAATTCATGTCAACATGGAGCTTAAACTCATTACCAAAAGTTGACAGATTTCATTTTGATCAATCACTAATTCTACAAGTATTCAATCGTACCTAATTCCTTTCAATTATCGGCCTAGGGTCATATGTGTCTAGTATCAAAGCACAATAAATAACTTGTCAATTACTATGACGATCTCAGGTTCAAAGGAAACTCTTACATCATATTATTCAAGAAAATATACTATTGACAGTTCATGGTAATTCTAACCATTATGAATTATCCAATGAGTCGGTTCAATGATCATATCTCTATATGCATCATCTATCTGTATGATTTAGTTAATGAGATCAACTAATCTTGATTTTTAATCTAACGGGATTGCTAATATCCAAATTAATAATCTTGTAATCAAGAACAAATTCAGATTAAATTATAAGAAATTTCAATTTTATTATCATCATCTCCATCACTTTTAAACTACAGGGTTACGTTGTTCTTCAAAGAAAACTATTATATGACAGTGTAAACATCCCATTCTCCAGCAATATCCTTTGAGGCGAAAATAGCGAACTATGTTAAATGCTAGCCAATTTTTGCAGACAAATGCTATGTAATTGGGTGTTATACTGCGCCCTTTAGTTTATCATTTCCGGTAAATAATTTCAAGAATCGAACATCTTATTAGATTTTGGTTAATTATAATCTGGAGTTTCTATGTACTAATATCTGATTCTTTGCATATTGGATTCTTATATTTTTGACAAGTTTTACTGATTTCTTCTTCTTCTCCCTTTTTTAAAAAAACAAAGAAACGAAAACAAAAGTCTTACCCTCAACATCCAAGATATTATTCTCATTAATCTTTTCCTATTAATCCATTAATGCTTAATAATTCATTTTTGTGTTAATTTTTAAAGCCAATGCTATAGTCTGAATGAAATCTTTCTTTAGGTTTTGTTATCTGTGTAAATTTTTTGTTCATTTGTTATTTGTGTGCGTAATCATCGCACATCTGTTTGACGAAGAAACATATTTATCTCTTTTCTTTTTTTTCACTATTTTCTTTATTACTGAAAGTTGCCTCATTGATCCCTTAATTATTACACCTTAATTGACTTTGTGATAGGTTTTATATGGACTTTTATCTTCCCTTTTTAGAAGTAGCCACTTGAGTTTTCTTTGCCAACATTGTATGCCTCTCACTTTTGTTAGACACACCTTATTAAAAATATGTAGTAGTAGAATTTACAAATGCATTGCTTCAACTCAGGAAATTTCTTCTTGAAAATATAAAGATCGACTGGCACAAGAAGTCACGGTCTTCCCCATAAACTCACATAGATGATGCTAGAGAAACTCTAAGGTCTATAAATTAATGTATGCTTGTTTTGATATTAAATTTATATCGATATTAGCTAATATGCATAATCAAATATGGGATAAATACAATTTCAAATTTAATTTGGAGATTAATTTCTCTATCGCGATAATCAAACAATGGTGAGTCCAAAAAATTAGCGGCCTAAAGCCAAATTTAAACGAGAGGTCTTTTCTTTTTTATATATTTTTTTGCTTATAATATAATACTTTTACAAGATATAAAGCTTTCAAATTCACAATAAAGATCTGATAATAATAAGGTTAATTCAAGTTAATAAGATGCAAGATAGGTGTTTGCAATATGTTATCTTGGATCCTGTTAAAAAAATATTATTTACTAATATGAAGATTTGAATAGTCTAATTCAAAGTTCTAACTATTAAAAAGTATTAGTATTTCTATCTTGCTAATAAAGATTTTGTACTTTTCTCTATGAATTTTAATATTGTCTAATCCAAAATAACTTAGGGAATCTATTAAAATATTTGAAATTTTACCTCCTATAGCAAATGTATACATCCTATTTATTATAAACCAAAATTATTTCAAAATATTATTTTTATAGCTACTTTTACATTTTATAGCAAAATAAGTATTTATGGTATATACTACCATTGAGACATGAAATAAGCATGGAATACGCTATTTATGTTTTTCATCTCTTTTAGACACCTGGACACACCTATTTTCAAGGTGATTCCCCTTACTGTATTCATGAATACATGGCGCGAATACATGTGAATACATGCACGTACAGCTGGACTGTCCTGGTTTTAGGCGCTTTTTACTGTTGTATTCATGAATACAACTACATATGAATACATGTGCGTACAGCTGGACTGTCCTGATTTTAGGCGTTTTTTGCTGTTGTATTCATGAATACATGGCGTGAATACATGTATTAAGAATATGTTGTATTTATATGTATAGTCATAGTTAGCTAGTTAGTAAGGGCATTTTTGTCATTAGCTAATGGTAGTTACTACATTTTCCTATACATGTATATATAGGTCATACAAGTGAAGTAATATCAGATTTTCATTTCCCAAATATTGCTCTTCTAGAAGTCTCCATTGGTTCTCTCTTCTCTCTCGTTTGAGCTCAACTGCCATAACAATGGCATCTTGAGATTGAATCTCATTTCTCATTTTGACATGGTATCAGAGCTCAGGCTCACAAATAACTCAATTCTCGTTTAGGTTTATCATTTTCGTCATCAATTTCTGTTTAAATTAGCAGTCAGCAGTCGAAGATCATGAAACCCTAATATTCACCCACATTTCACAAAATTTGTAAATTGATTCATCCTAGATCATGGCGGTAGATGGTGATACTTCGAATTCAACTGATTCATCTAACATAAACAAGGATATGTTAGATTCGAGCAATCCTCTTTACATGCATCCTTCGGAAAGTGTTGGGTCGACACTGGTGCCGGTAGTGTTTGACGGAACTGGTTACAGGTCTTGGAGAAGAGGTGTCCTCAGAGATCTCTCTATGAAGAATAAGGTTGGCTTTATCAATAGGAAGTGTAAGAAGCCAGATTCCGATCATTCGACATTTGAACAGTGGGAGAGATGCGACGATATGGTAACGTCGTGGATTCTCAACTCGCTTTCGAAGGATTTAGCAGACAGCTTACAATATGTGGTCGATGCCAAGGAATTATGGCAGGAATTGGAGGATAGGTACAATCAGACGAATGAAGAAAAATTGTACCAGCTTCAAAGGGAAATTAACGACCTAAGTCAGGGAACCCTAGACATTACAGGATACTATACAAAAATGAAGAAGCTTTGGGAAGAATTAAGCAAATTTAAATCAATTTAAATGAACATGTTCAATGCAAATGCCAATGTACTTGTGGTGACAAAGCAAGTATGCAGAAAGCGGAGCAAGACAGGAGGTTAATTAGGTTCTTAATGGGATTGAACGAGGTCTAAACAGTTGTGAGAAGGAGCATTTTGATGATGAATCCGTTACCCAGCATTGCGCAAGCTTTTTCCATCCTGATCCAAGAAGAAAAGCAGAGGGAAGTTAGGCCAAATAACCATTTGATGATAGAATCTGCTTCAATGAATGTCAGTGGTTCTAAAAACTAGGTTTTTAGGACGAACTATACTCAGCAGAGAAATAACATAGGAAACAACTCATACAGAAGCAATTATCCATCAAATAGGCCACGCCTATTTTGTGATTACTACAAGAGGCAAGGGCACATTAAAGACAAATGCTACAAATTACATGGATTCCCACAGTATTTTAAATTCAATAAAGGGAAGAACATGGCATTTGCTGCAAACGCGTATGGAGGATCAGAAGAGATGATTCCTGGAGGACACAGTGAAATAGATGCTGGAAATCAAAGCGTGGGGATTCAGAACTTGACAAAGGAACAGTACAACCAACTGCTACATTTGTTGAAGAAATTCCATGGTGGAAACGCAATTGAAGTCTCAAACAACATCACTAGTGGAGCAGCAAACTTTGCAGGTATACGGGCTTGCTCTACTCATAAAGAAAATCATTGGTAATCTTTCATGTAAATGTTTCAAATCATGTGCTGAATATTGGATCTTAGATTCCGGAGCTACAAATCATATGTCCTATAACAAAGCCTTATTGACCAACATTAGAATTTTACCTTACCCTTTCCTAGTAACCTTACCAAATGGATACAAAGTGAGAGTGAAAGATATTGGAGATGCAATTCTTAGTCCTAAACTGACTTTACACAAAGTGTTGTTTGTCCCTAGATTTAAGTTCAATTTGCTCTCAGTTCATTGTCTAACATCATATCTTAAGTCGATTGTTCAATTTTCTGACTCATCCTGCATTTTACAGGCCCTTCAATGAAGAGGCCTTTGGAGATTGGTAGAGCTAGGAATGGTTTGTAGTTCCTCTACTCAAGATGCCAGTTCCTTGGTTCTGCTTCTGTCTCTACTCCTTTTATTTCAAACTCTTGTTATGTTGCTTCTAGCAATTCAAGTAGTGCACAATCACACACATCACTCACTGTAAATAATGACCATTTGGAAAATTGCCCTGCTGATTGCCTTTCATCATCCTTTGTAAATGTTACATTCTCAATCAATAAAGAAGGTTCTTATACATCTTCTGCTTCTAGTAATGTGCGTACATCACTTTCCAATTGTTCATTTTATGGAAAATGTGTTGATTATTTGTGGCATAATAGATTAGGCCATGTACCTTTTGTGAAAATGAGGGGAATATCCTCCATACCTGTAAAATTTGCACCCAAACAACCATTCTTGTGTTCAATCTGTCCCATGGCCAGACAAATAAGACTCCTATTCCCTCAAAAAACCACTTTATCCACAAAAGTTTTTGAGCTCGTACATATAGACCTATGGGGACCATACCACACAGTGACCCATGATAATTACAAATATTTCCTTACTATTGTTGATGACTTCAGTAGGTCCACCTGGACATATCTTCGAAGGTGCAAAAGCAACACTCTTCAAGTACTGAGAAATTTTATATGCATGATAGAAAACCAGTTCAAGTCCTAAATTAAGTCCATGAGGTCTGATAATGGACTGGAGTTTGTCAACAATGAAACCTCATCATTTTTCAATTCAAAAGGGATCATACACAAAAAAAAACCTGTCCATACACACCTCAACAGAATGGTGTGGTGGAAAGGAAACACATATATCTGTTAGAGACTGCAAGAGCCCTATTATATCAATCCAAATTGCCTAGTGAATATTGGAGAGAATGCATCCTCACAGCCACATACTTGATTAACAGATTACCTTCTACAATCATATGTAACAACTCACCTTTTGAGATACTTTACAAGAAAAAACCCAAATACTCACATCTTAAAAGCTTTGGATGTGTAAAAACCCGTAAAATTTCTATGTCTAAAATAATGCCCGAATAGGTCCCTGTGTTGTTATAACTATAGAAATTCTTAAAACGGTCCTATTTTGAGTAAAAAGTATCCCACAACTTGAAAAATTAAATTTTTCAGAAATTGCGCGTTATGCGACGCACTATGCGATCGCATAACAGGTATGCGGACCGCATAGTGGTCGCATACCTGGACAGTAGCCTATCTGAATTGAGGAAAACTATGCGGCCCGGAATGCGATCGCATTTTAGGTATGGAGACCGCATAGTTGTCGCATTTTTGCCCCATGGTTTTTGCGAGGGAAGTTATGCGACGCAATATGCGATCGCATAACAGGTATGTGGACCGCATAGTGGTCGCATACCTGGGCAGTGTGGTTCTCATTTTGACCCATTTGGAGGCCAACTATGCGACAGGAATGCGGACCGCATATCGCATTCCTTACCGCATTTCTGTGTCGGGGCTCCTATTTTCTAAATTTCGAACCCGACCCCCTATTTTATAAAGCACCCCTTCCCTTCATTTTTAACGAATTTCAGACCAAAAATAGAGAGAGAAGAAGAGAGTTCTTGAGAGATAAGGTTTCAACATCGTCCAATTTGATTTTCCAAAATCACTCAAGTCCGGAAATTATCAAGTTATTATCATCTTCTTCACTCAAAGAGGTAATTCACCCTATTTCCCCAATTTTCCAGATTTTGTGTAAAAATAAAACACACATAGGTTGGATCTTGAAAATAAAAAGTGAAATCTTGCATGCATGTGAACTAAATCCCATAATCTAGTAAAGGGAAGAACAAGTTTGGGTAATTATTCACAAAAGGGGGTTAGTAGTCTAAGAGGTCACATAGTGTTTGATAAAATGCTCAATTGAGTACAAGATTCCTAATTCTAAGTGAAATATGTCGCATTGTGGAATAGATTGATTGTGTTACAAGGTCCGGTGAATTGTGATAAAAATTAAAAGGAGACGACTCAAGGTATGTATGGATAACTTTAATCTTCGTAGAGTCACCTTGTTGGTGTCCAAACATTCGGTATGATTTTTCTTGATGACTATATATGAATTGATTGCCCGATTTTGTTGAGGTGTGAGATTGCATTCTCTGATTTGTCTTAATCGATTATCGTGATAATTGAGATTGTGAAAGGTGACTTCTATGTGATTACTTTAACATGTGCAAGGTTCGTTAAATGCTTGAGTATGTTGGTATGAAAGAATGATGACAAACCCAAATGTGTAAATGTATCTAAGTGATAAAGGCTATGTAACAAGTGATGAAGGGGAATTGTGAATTGATCTAATTGAACTAAATGACCATGGAAATATCGTATATGACTCATTGTTGGCAAGGTTTATTGTGGCTTAATTTTATATGGGTTGTTGGTTGTAATGAATTTATATTCTTGTTGATGAATACCTTTGTGGTTGAATTAATGGATGATAAAGACTATTGTGAACACATGATTGTTTAGGTGTTATGAAATTGTACTCTAGATGATATCTAGCCCTGTGATTGAATTGTGGGCCATTATTGTTTGCTATGAAATGTGATGTCCGATGGGATTGGGTTGCACGCCGCAACATGAAGTAATAAGGGTGGAGAGGTAATAAGGGTGAAGTATAATATTGTACGGTGGTATCGAGTTGCACGACGCAACACGAATTAATAAGGGTGGAGAGGTAACAAGGATGGAGTGTAATATTGTAAGGTGGGATCGGCTTGCACGCCGCAACAGAATGTAATAAAGCTGAAATGTGATTGTGTTGAAATTAGAATCTGTAAGGCTCTCAATTGTACTTGTTTCTATATCACTGTGCACTATGTGTTGGTTCCTTTAACTGCTTTCTATCTGTGCATCTCTTGATTTTACTTTGAGTAAATTTTGCTCATACATGCTAGTACTATTCCACAGTATTAACGTTCCTTTTGCCGGGGGCGCTACATCTTTTATATGGATGTAGGTGGTTCCATAGCAGGTAGCTCAGTTCGCCGTTAGTGGTGCCTCCTCCTCATCTTTGAGCAAGTACTGGTGAGCCCCACTTCCTCCCGGTGTCGTGTGTAATTCATGCCATATCTTTTGAGTCTATTATGTATTGTAAGGTATAGTTGGGGCCTTATTGCCGGCAAATTATTGTATAAATTCCTAGTATTCGTAGAGGCTCCGTAGACATGATGTGGGTGTATATATGTATTTTGGGTAGTCACTGTACGTATTCAGCAATCGTGGTCTTTATTGGAAAGTTATGTATGTATTGTGTATGCTTTGGGAATCAAATTGTTGAAATGCTAAAAGAGAAATGAACTTAAGTTTGTAAATCCACACTTAAATCCTAATTTGTTATTTCATATGGAATATGGTGCATTGTATATACGGGGGAAACGCGTTGGGTAGGAAAGGCAATCCAGGTCCGCTTGACCGGGTTCACCCGGTTAGGTTCCGGTCTCGTCCCTTAGTTTTGGGGCGTGACAAACTTGGTATCAGAGCCTAAGGTTTTAAAAGTGTCCTAGGATGTCTCGTAGCCGTGTCTAGTAGAGCCCTTCTTATCGGTGTGTTGTCGACCACATCTATAATTAGGGGGCTGCATGGACATTTAGGAAAGTACCCTTTTATTGCTATTCTATATCGTGCGATGTGGTGGAAGGTGAGGTTGTCTATCCTCGTGCATTGTTTTGATTTTCAGTAAATGGCACCCACGAAGAAAGCTCGACTCGACCTAGAGGCCAATGCCACCCCAGAAGTGGCCGTGAATTCTTTATCTGATGGTGCGGGTGAGAATGATTCCCCGGCCTTGAATCGGCCTGTCTCTTCCATCCCAGTCCAAGATATTCCTATTCCTGCTCCAGATGAGGGTGCTACAGTCCCTCCCGCTGATGTTCTTGATCCTTCTTCAGTCCCAGCTTCTGGTCCCGGTATTTCTAATGGGGACCTCAGGGGAGCTATTCAGATGTTAACCCAGTTAGTGGCCTCCCAGGCCCAAAGATCGCATGATGCCCCTGTATCCTCTAGCAAGCAAGGGGATTATTCGGGTTCCAGTGTCAACCAGTTTCTGCGGTTAACCCCTCCATAGTTCGCAGACACCGACCTAGAGGCTGACCCTCAGGAGTTCATTGATGAGATGTACAAGACCCTCTGAGTTATGAGGGCTACTGAGACAGAGGGGGTTGAGTTCGCTTCCTATCGTCTGAAGGTAGCGGCATATTTGTGGTTTGAAATGTGGGAGAGTTCTTGTGGGGAGGGGAACCCTCCGATAAAGTGGGATGAGTTTGTGATGCCTTCATGGATCATTTCTTGCCTGCCGAGACTATGACAGCCCGTGTTGCGGAGTTCGAGGTCCTTAAGCAGGGCAACATGAGTGTGTAGGAGTATCATATGGAGTTTGTGTGCTTGTCCAAATATGTTATTCACATGATGCCAACTATGGAGGCTAGAGTTCGTCGGTTTGTTCAGGGCCTTGGTCCCTTGGTTATTATGAATTATGGAAAATAGTGGGATTTTCCCAGGCTACAGAGGCTTGGAAATTGAAAATAAGGATGGAGAGAGAGAGAGCAGTAGTAGGGCCCGGTCAGCAGGGAGGTCATTTTAGACCCGGTTCAGATAGCAGGAGGTTCCATCAGTCGGGTCGCTCCGGTGGGAGGTTCCAGCAGCAGTGGAGGGTCATATTCCCTAAGTGTGGGAGATTTCATACTAAGCCTTGTTACTTGGATATTCCGGTATGCTATAGATATGTAGAGAGAGGCCATATCCAGCGAGACTGTCGCGCACCCAGTCAGGCCGCGGGTAGGGGTACTGCTCAGCCATCCAGCTCTTCAGCCGCTACATCTTCGGCACGCACTCCAGCTCCAGCAGGGCACGGTACAGTTAGGGGTGGAGCACGGGGTCAAGGGGGACCCAGTCGGTTCTATGCTTTGAGTGGTATTCAGAATGCGGAGGCTTCCTCAGATGTTGTCACAGGTATTCTGATTGTTCAGTCACATGATGTTTATGCTCTTATTGATCTCGGGTCGTCTTTGTCTTATGTTACTCCATTTATTGCTTCAAGTTTTGGGATAGAACCCGAACAGCTTCACGAGCTATTCTCTATGTCGACTCTGGTTGACGATTCTATTGCGGTAGTGCGAGTCTATAGAAATTGTGTTGTCACTGTGTGTGGTCGGGATACCACGGCCGATCTTATTGAGTTAGAAATGGTAGATTTTGATGTAATTATGGGGATGGATTGTCTCTATTCGTGCTTTGCTAAACTCGACTGCCGAACTAGAATTATGAGGCTCGAGTTTCCTAATGAATCAGTTATCAAGTGGGAGGGAAATAATGTTGCGCCAAGAGGTAGATTCATTTCCTACCTTAAGGCCCACGAAAGGGTGCATCTATCATTTGGTTCGGGTTGCAGACGCCACCTCAGAGGTGCCTGCCCCCGAGTTCGTGCCGGTTGTGAGCAAGTTTCTTGAAGTGTTTCCGGACGAGCTTTCTGGGATTCCACCAGATAGAGAGATCGATTTCGGGATTGATGTATTGCCAGATACGCAGCCAATATCTATTCCACCTTACAGGATGGTGCCAGCAGAATTAAGGGAGTTTAAAGAACAATTGAAAGATCTATTAGAAAAAGGTTTCATTCGGCCAAGTGTGTCGCCTTGGGGCGCACCGGTTCTTTTTGTCAAAAAGGAAGACGGATCGCTTCGGATGTGTATTGATTGTCGGCAGCTCAACAAGGTCACTATCAAGAATAAGTATCCATTGCCTCGGATAGATGATTTGTTCGACCAGTTGCAAGGTGCTAAGTCCTTCTCAAAGATTGATTTGCTGTCCGGGTATCATCAGTTAAAAATCAGGGAGCAGGATATTCCTAAGACTGCCTTCAGGACTCGATATGGGCACTTTGAATTTCTGGTAATGTCTTTTGGGCTAACCAATGCCCCAGCAGCTTTTATGGACCTTATGAATCGGGTTTTCAAACCGTTTCTTGACTCTTTTGTGATTGTCTTCATTGACGATATTGCGGAGTCAGGAGAATCATGCTAATCACCTCAGGGCAGTTCTGAAGACTCTTCATCAGCACCAATTGTATCCAAAGTTTTCAAAATGTAAGTTTTGGCTAGAATCAGTCACCTTTTTGGGCCATGTTTTTTCCAGGGAAGGGATTCGGGTTGATCCCCAAAAGATTCCAGCGGTAAAGGATTGGCCTAGGCCAACGACCCCGATAGAGATTCACAGTTTCTTGGGTCTATCTTGGTATTATCAGAGGTTCGTGGATGGATTCTCTACTCTCGCCTCCTCATTGACTAAGCTGACGCAGAAAGTAGTTAAGTTTCAGTGGTCTGATGCATGTGAAAAGAGTTTTCAGGAATTAAAGTCGAGATTGACTTCGGCCCTAGTGTTGACCTTGCCAAAAGGTTCAGAAGGATTTGTGGTTTATTGTGATGCTTTGAGGGTTGGTTTGGTGTGTGTGTTGATGCAATGTAGTAAAGTCATAGTGTATGCTTCAAGGCAGCTCAAGAATCATGAGAAGAATTATCCGACGCATGATTTGGAGCTCACGGCAGTTGTGTTTGCATTAAAAATCTGGCGGCATTATCTTTATGGGGTCCATGTGGACGTGTTCACGGACCACAAGAGTCTTCAGTATTTATTCAAGTAGAAGGAGTTGAACTTAAAGCAGCGGAGGTGGTTAGAATTGCTCAAGGACTATGATATGAATATTTTGTACCACCCAGGGAAGGCGAATGTGGTAGCCGACGCTCTTAGTCGGAAGTCCATGGGTAGCTTGGCACATTTGGAAGCCGGACAGAGGCTTTTGGCTTGGGAAGTTCATCAGTTGGCTAGTTTGGGGGTCTGTCTTTCGACCTCAGACGAAGGGGATTTCGTGGTGCGTAATGGAGCAGAATCTTCGCTTGTAGTTGAAGTCAAGGGAAAGCAATTCAGGGATCAAGCTTTGGCACAATTGAGGGAAGCAATTTTGAATCACAAGACTTCAGCATTCTGACTCGGCAATGATGACGGTGTCCTGCGGTGTCAAGAGAGGTTATGTGTTCCAGATGTGGATGATCTCCGGGAAAGGGTGATGGCAGAGGCTCATAATTCCAGGTATTCCATACACCCAGGTTCTACGAAAATGTATCACGATCTCAAGGAAATTTATTGGTGGAATGGTATGAATAGGGGTGTGGAGGACTTTGTGGCTAAGTGTTCCAATTGTCAGCAAGTGAAGGCCAAGCATCAGAGGCCCGGTGGATTGACGCAACTTATGAAAATACCGATGTGGAAATGGGAGATGATCAATATGGACTTTTACCTCGCACTCCACATAGGTTCGACTCGATTTGGGTGATAGTGGATCGACTCACGAAGTCGGCGCATTTCTTTCCAGTCAAGTCCACAACTACTGCAGAACAGTACGCTCAGTTGTATATCAAAGAAATAGTCAGGCTCCATGGCACTCCAGTAATATATTATCTCAGATCGAGGGGCCCAGTTCACAGCTAACTTTTGGAAGAAATTTCAGCAAGGTTTGGGTACTCAGGTAAATCTCAGCACAGCATTCCATCCACAAACTGATGGGCAGGCATACTGGACTATTCAGACACTTGAAGATATGTTGCGGGCTTGTGTATAAGATTTCAAGGGTAGCTGGGATGATCACTTGCCGCTTATACAATTTGCTTATAACAACAGTTTCCATCGAATGGTTTGAGGTTGGTGAGGCAGAATTGTTAGGACCAGACCTTGTGCACCAAGCTATGGAAAAAGTTAGCGTCATTCAGGAGAGGATGAAAACTGCTCAGAGTCGTCAGAAATCCTGTACGGACGTTCGTCGTAGAGAATTGGAATTCTAAGTAGATGATTGGGTATTCGTGAAGGTGTCTCCCACGAAGGGAGTAATGCGGTTTGGGAAGAAAGGAAAATTGATCCCAAGGTATGTCGGGTCATATAAGATTGCTCAAAGGATAGGACAGGTGGCTTATAGGTTGGAATTGCCCCCTGAGATGTCATTAGTGCACCCGGTGTTCCATGTGTCTATGTTGAAGAAAGTGGTTGGAGATCCATCAGCCATCGTGCCAGTTGAGACTATTGAGGTTAATGAAGAATTATCGTATGAAGAGGTTCCGGTTGCTATTCTTAATAGATAAGTCCATAGATTGAGGAACAAAGAAATTGCTTCAGTTAAAGTGTTGTGGCGAAGTCAGCACGTTGAGGAAGCCACGTGGGAAGCGGAAAATGAAATGAAATAAAAATATCCCCATTTGTTTGAATAAGTCTAGTAGTGATCGTGCAAACTGTCATCTCTAAGCAAATTATATGCTATGTTCAGTTTTGTGCAAAAGCACCCCATTTTCCCCAAGTGCTCTACTATTGTAACTTCTCAAGTTGTGCCATAATTGTGTATGTTATGATTATCTGAGTAATGTGCAACCCCTTGGAGTAAATGAAATTATGTGAAACTCATGTGATGGTTAGATGATTAATTGAAGTGTAGATTAGTAATGGTTAACTGAAGAGTAGATTGGTAATGATTAATTGAAGTGCATATGGCATGTTGAAGTAATTGAATTATATGGGACTTGTCGAGGTGACCAAATTATGTGCAAGGCCATGAAATAACTAGTTATGTGTGGAATTGGTTAAGAAACATGTGTTTCGGGGGCTCTCTGGCAGGTAGATAGGCCTAATTACAGAGGAAACTCTGGCGAAATTTCAGAAAATATCAGAGTAAGAAAAAAATTGGGGGTTGGCATATTGTGTTTTCAAAACTAAATGATTTCCCGATCCTCATTCGAGGACGAATGATTTTAAGTAGGGGAGGATGTAAAGACCAGTAAAATTTCTATGTCTAAAATAATGCCCGGATAGGTCCCTGTGCTGTTATAACTGTAGAAATTCTTAAAACGGTCTTATTTTGAGTAAAAAGTATCCTAGAACTTGAAAAATTAAATTTTCCAGAAATTGTGCGTATACGACGCACTATGCGATCGCATAATAGGTATGGGGACCGCATAGTGGTCGTATACCTGGACAGTAGCCTGTCCGAATTGAGGAAAACTATGCGGCCCGGAATGCGATCGCATTTTGGGTATGTGGACCACATAGTTGTCGCATTCTTGCCCCGTGGTTTTTGCGAGGGAGGTTATGTGACGCACTATGCGATCGCATAACAGGTATGCGGAGCGCATAATGGTCGCATACCTGGGTAGTGTGGTTTCCATTTTGACCCATTTGGAGGCCAACTATGTGACAGGAATGCGGACTGCATAGCAGGAATGCGATTGCATTCCTGACTGCATTTCTGTGTCGGGGCTCCTATTTTCTAAATTTTAAACCCGACCCCCTGTTTTATAAAACAGCCCTTCCTTCCCTTCATTTTTAACGAATTTATGACCAAAAATAGAGAGAGAATAAGAGAGTTCTTGAGAGAGAAGGTTTCAACATCATCCAATTTGATTTTCCAAAATCACTCAAGCTCGAAAATTATCAAGTTATTGTCATCTTCTTCATTCAAAGAGGCAAGTCTTCACCCTATTTCCCCAATTTCCCAGATTTTGTGTATGAATAAAACACACATAGGTTGGGTCTTGAAAATAAAAAGTGAAATCTTTCATGCATGTGAACTAAATCCCACAATCTAGTAAAGGGAAGAACAAGTTTGGGTAATTATTCTCAAAAGGGGGTTAGTAGTCTAAGGGGTCACATAGTATTTGATAAAATGCTCAATTGAGTACAAGATTCCTAATTCTAAGTGAAATATGTCGCATTGTGGAATAGATTGACGGTGTTAGACGGTCCGGTGAGTTGTGATAAAAATTAAAAAGGAGATGACTCGAGGTATGTATGGCTAACTTTAATCTTCGTAGAGTCACCTTGTTGGTGTCCAAACATTCGGTATGAGTTTTCTTGCAGAGTATATGTGAATTGATTGCCCGGTTTTGTTGAGGTGTGAGATTGCATTCTCTGATTTATCTTAGTCGATTATCGTGATAATTGAGATTGTGAAAGGTGACTTCTATGTGATTACTTTAACATGTGCAAGGTTCGTTAAATGCTTGAGTATGTTGGTATGAAAGAATGATGACAAACCCAAATGTCTAAATGTATCTAAGTGATAAAGTCTATGTAACAAGTGATGAAGGGGAATTGTGAATTGATCTAATTGAACTAAATGACCATGGAAATATCGTATATGACTCATTGTTGGCAAGGTTTATTGTGGCTTAACTTCATATGGATTGTTGGTTGTAATGAATTTATATTCTTGTTGATGAATACCTTTGTGGTTGAATTAATGGATGATAAAGACTATTGTGAACACATGATTATTTGGGTGTTATGAAATTGTACTCTTGATGATATGTAGCCATGTGATTGAATTGTGGGCCGTTATTGTTTGCTATGCAATGTAATATCCGGTGGGATCGGGTCGCACGCCGCAACACGAAGTAATAAGGGTGGAGAGGTAATAAGGGTGAAGTGTAATATTGTACGGTGGGATCGGGTTGCACGCCGCAACACAAAGTAATAAGGGTGGAGAGGTAACAAGGATGGAGTGTAATATTGTAAGGTGGGAATGTGTTGAAATTAGAATCTGTAAGGCTCTCAACTGTACTTGTTGCTATATCACTGTGCACTATGTGTTCGTTCCTTTAACTGCTTTCTATTTGTGCATCTCTTGATTTTACTTTGAGTAAAGTTTGCTCATACATGCTAGTACTATTCCACAGTACTAACGTCCCTTTTGTTGGGGGCGCTACATCTTTTATATGGATGTAGGTGGGTCCATAGCAGGTAGCTCAGTTCGCCGTTAGTTGTGCCTCCTCCTCATCTTTCAGCAAGTACTAGTGAGCCCCACTTCCTCCCGGTGTCGTGTGTAATTCATGCCATCTCTTTTGAGTCTATTATGTATTGTAAGGTATAGCCGGGGCCTTGTTGCCGGCAAAGTATTGTATAAATTCTTAGTATTCGTAGAGACTCCGTAGACATGATGTGGGTGTATATATGTATTTTAGGTAGTCATTGTACGTGTTCGCAAAACGTGGTCCGTATTGGAAAGTTATGTATGTATTGTGTATGCTTTGGGAATCAAATTGTTGAAATGCTAAAAGAGAAATGAACTTAAGTTTGTAAATCCACGCTTAAATCCTAAGTTGTTATTTCATATGGAATATGGTACATTATATATACGGGGTAAAGGCGTTAGGTAGGAAAGGCAATCCAGGTCTACTTGACCGGGTTCACCCGGCTAGGTGCCGGTCTTGTCCCTCGATTTTGGTGTATGACAGGATGCTTATGTTATCCCACCATTCTCAAAACTCATAAGGAAAAATTTGAGCCTAGAACTGAGCCTCATGTTTTTATAGGATACTCTTTCGGCACAAAAGGCTACAAGGCACTAAACTTAGCCACTAAAATAATACACATTTCCAGGGATGTATAATTTCATGAGCATATTTTTCCTTTCATAGTGTCTTCTGATCACACTCCCTTCCCCTGTGTCTTACCATCTTGTCATTCTGATTATACATATGAAAATCACAAAAATAATACTTTGTGTAATGTACAGCCACCAAATGGGACTCCATCAAGTTCTGTCACCAACACTGTTTCACCAAATGATCAAAATATTTCCTCATCCTTTGAACCAAGTAATTCTCCACATGTTAATGAAGGTTCTCCTGATTTTTCACCCAACTTTTCAGATACTTTACACCATCATCCCACCAATACCCTAGACACCAGTAATAACACAAGACCATCCAGGATAGTCAAAACACCAAGCTACCTAAATGAATATGTGTACTCCCTTCCAAATTTAAAGGAAAATACCTCACATACTGCCTTGCCGAATGTTACCCCTTCATACCATCAACACATATGCTTTACTTCCTTAAACAATGATAGTCAGCATATGATGAGAAGCATTTCACATGATTTAGAACCAGCTTCTTATGAGGAAGCAGCCTTAAACCTAGCATGGCAAGCAGCCATGACACAAGAGTTTGAGGCTTTATATGCTAACCATACATGGGATCTAGTGGCACTACCTGCAGGTAAGAAAGTTATAGGATGCAAATGGGTGTATAAAATCAAACACAAAGCAGATGGGGTTGTTGAAAGATTTAAAGCAAGACTTGTGGTGAAGGGATACACACAAAAAGCAGGAGTAGACTATAATGAAACATTCTCTCCAGTTGTCAAGATGACAACTGTTAGGACTTTAATTAGTATAGAAGTAAAAAGAGGCTGGAATTGTTTCAATTAGATGTAAACAGCGCATTTTTACATGGAGACCCACATGAAGAAGTGTATATGGAGATGCCCCAGGGACTGCAAATTGAGGTTCCTGGCCTGGTTTGAAAGCTAAACAAATCCTCATATGGACTGAAATGGACAAGCAGGCAATGGTATGACAGACTCACTGCAGCATTATGCACCAGGGGTTTTAGACATTCAGAAAATGACTACTCTTTGTTCTGTAAAAAGAATGGGTCCTCAATTGTATTTGTAGTTGTTTATGTTGATGATGTGATTCTAACAGGGACAGATGTAAAATAAATTAAGGAACTAAAGATTTTCCTCCATGATCAATTCAAAATCAAGGATCTGGGGAAGTTGCACTACTTCTTGGGACTGGAAGTGCTCTACAAAGACAATGGGGTTCTCATCTCACAAAGGAAGTTCACTGCAGATTTATTAAAAGAATATGACAACAAGTACACTACAATCTCTTCTCCTCTAGACTGTACTCTCAAATTAAAGGCAGAAGAGAGAACCTTGCTGGCATATCCTACTTACTATAGAAAGCTAGTGGGAAAGCTTAATTTTCTTACAAATACAAGGTTAGATATTGCTTATAGTGTTCAACACTTAAGCCAATTTATGCAAACACCTAAAGAGACACACCTCAAAGTTGTTTTCCATGTCTTGAGGTATCTTAAGAATGATCCATCCTTGGGCATTTTCTTCTCAACAATCCAGACTGCTCTATAAAAGCTTATTGCGACTCAGACTGGGTTGCATGCCCTGATTCTAGACGATCAGTGAGTGGATACCTTGTTCTATTGGGTGATAATCCCATTAGCTGGAAGTCCAAGAAGCAGGAAAGAGTCCCCCTCTCCTCGGTAGAAGCAGAATACAGATCAATTAGGAAGGTGGTTGGAGAATTAGTCTGGCTCAAACGACTGCTAGAAGAACTAACAGTACCTTGCCTACATCCCATACCAGTCTTTTGTGATAGTCTGGCCGCAGTACACATGGCAAAAAACCTAGTGTTTCATGAACATACTAAGCATATAGAGGTAGATTGTCATTTTTTCCGCGACAAGTTGTATGATGGCCTCATCACCTTGCATCACATCTCCACAAATGCTCAGCTAGCAGACATTCTTACCAAGGCCTTAACAGGCATCAAGCATACTTCTCTTCTTAGCAAGATGGATGTGAGTTCTTCACCACCAACTTGAGGGGGGGTATTAAGAATATGTTGTATTTATATGTATAGTCATAGTTAGCTAGTTAGTAAGGGCATTTTTGTCATTAGCTAATGGTAGTTACTACATTTTCCTATACATGTATATATAGGTCATACAAGTGAAGTAATATCTG
This sequence comes from Nicotiana knightiana, assembly GCA_005239525.1. Classification (NCBI taxonomy): domain Eukaryota; kingdom Viridiplantae; phylum Streptophyta; class Magnoliopsida; order Solanales; family Solanaceae; genus Nicotiana; species Nicotiana knightiana. Next base: position 42,558 of record ML385419.1, on the reverse strand, counting down.
ATTTTCATTTCCCAAATATTGCTCTTCTAGAAGTCTCCACTGGTTCTCTCTCTTCTCTCTCGTTTGAGCTCAACTGCCATAACAATGGCAGCTTGAGATTGAATCTCATTTCTCATTTTGACAACATGTGAATATATGCGCGTACAACTGAACTACCTTGATTTTTAGGTGCTTTTTGTTGTTGTATTCATGAATACAACAGCGCGAATACAGCGAATACACTACCGTAACAACTGAATAGTAGCTATAGGAAGTAATTATGTATATGGTAGCTATAGGAAGTTAATAGTCACTAAAATAATAATTTTTGAAAATTCCTCTAAAATGTTTGGGGCCTCAAAAGTTTGGGGGGCTAAAGCAAAAGCTTTAGTGGCCTCTCCCTTGAGCCAACCCCTATAATTAAATAATTCGAGTCAATTGATTTTTTGGCTCTTTGCAAACTTGTTTTTAGTTTTATGACCCTACCTCTTTTTTTATATATGGAAGATTTAATTTTATACGTAAGAGATTTGTCTTTTATACACTTAAATTCAAAATTGTAAAGGACAATGATGTACAAATAGTAAAGGTATTTTTCATTTACTTGATTTATTTTGCCTATATTGAATAGAAAGGTTATCCGAATATAGACAGATCCACATCAGCAATTCCTCAGGTTTGACCCGTCTTAGAAAAGCCTCCATTAATATGCATTTATCCACGTGTTATCCAACATTAATTATTTAACAAATCCTCAAAAGTTGTTTATTATTGGATCAAATCTTGTACTCTCTCCTAGTCACCTTGGACACAACTATTAATAGCTACATTCGCAATTAACAGGCTATTGCGTTATAAAACCCCACTCTTTTCTCTCTTTTTCCTCTTAACCGTTCACCAATTCAACTCTGTGTTTCTCATTTATCGCCCCCTAAATAGCTGCTTTATCTAATTATAATTTCAAACTCTATATATTATCCCCCTTCATCTTCTTTTGTTTTTACAACTTAGATAATTAGTATTTGCAAATTAACAAAAAAAAAAAACTATTAAAATTATAGTGCTGCCATGGCTGCCGATCTCTCAGTAGTTCTACCTCGTGTCCTCATTGTCTCTAGACGTACCGTTCGCAAAAACAAGTTCGTCGATTTTGTTGGTACGTTACTTTTCTCTCTTCATTTCCTCATATTTAAATGGAAAAAAAATAATTGTTGATATCATTGTGTTTTTTTTCAGGAGAATATCATCTTGATCTTATAGTAAGTTATGGAGCTGTACCGGTGATTGTACCACGAGTTTCAGGGGTCCATATGTTATTAGAAAGTTTTGAACCAATTCACGGTGTTCTTCTCTGTGAAGGAGAAGACATAGACCCTTCTCTATACAATGATGAACTCTCTGATCTTTCCCCTGATGAATTAGAAGAAATCAGGAGATTACACGCTAGTGATACTGCAATTGACAAAGAAAAAGACACGATTGAACTCAGATTAGCTAAGCTTTGTCTAGAAAGGAACATACCTTATTTAGGTATATGCAGAGGTTCACAAGTACTAAATGTTGCATGTGGGGGCACCCTTTTACAAGATATTGGCAAAGAAATATCAATAAACCTACCTGAAAATCAGAGGGTAAGTCACATGGATTATGATAATTATGATGGTCATAGGCATGTGATCAACGTCGTCGCGAAAACGCCGTTGCACCACTGGTTTAAGGATTCTTTAGAAGATGAAAAAATGGAAATTTCAGTCAATAGTTATCACCACCAAGGAGTTAAAAAATTGGCTCAGAGGTTTGTTCCTATGGCATTTGCACCTGATGGTTTAATAGAAGGATTTTATGATCCAGATGCTTATAATCCTACAGAAGGTAAGTTTATTATGGGACTTCAATTTCATCCTGAACGAATGAGGCAATCCGATACTGATGAATTTGATTATCCTGGATGTACATTTGCTTATCAGGTAACAAGAAATTGTCACATGTATAGCACTATATTATACTACCTCTTGTTATCTTATTAATTCTTACCCTATGTTGAATGTTATTTTGGCAGGAGTTTGTGAAGGCTGTAGTTGCTTATCAAAAGAAGTTAATTAACAGCTCAATCAGAATCCAAAAACCGTTGAAGCTTAATCAAGAAATGGAGAAAAAGAGGAAAATTATAGTCAGAAGTTTTTCCCTTGCTAGAGATATATATGAAAAAGGTCGAACAATGCAGCCATCTAAAACTGCTGACTTAGATGCAGGAGCAGAATTCCTTGAGGTAGGACATGATTCTCAGCAGCTTTACACCACATTTATACAAAGTTATGCACTACTAACGGCAGATTTAGGGCGAAACTTGATAATAAAACTCACCTGTATAATAAAACTTGATTATGTCAATTTTGCAGTCTAATACAGCATTGAGTTTGGCACAAGAGGCAAGGTTAATGCAAATGGGAGCAACAGTAAGGAACGCATCATCCTATTTGGAGAAACTGAAGATGAATGAAGAGAAAGAGGCATTGGCGAGGAAAGTAATGGGGAAAATGTCAATGGAGCAACTATCTGATCTCAAGTCATTTTACCATATGATGGGACAGATTTGTTCAGAAGTTTTGGAGAGAAAACTCCAAGGAATTGTTAGTGAAGTTGCCTTCTGAGATATATCTGCACGAGTTCTCGGTTTTAAGCTTTATTTGTTGTCAAGTTTATGTACTTGTAAAGTTACGTGAATGAAAATCTTTTTTTGGATCAAATCACTTGAATGAAAATGTCAGTTTAGTAGTAAAGTTCTTTTTTCCCCTTCATGTGTAGCTTGTACTTATTTTACTGCTGGCGCCCTAATTCCTAATTAAGTTATCAATAAGCTTTGGTTATTTTAAGGAGCAAAATCACTGCTAGTTATCCATGAAAGGCATCAAAGGCCATTTGTTTTTTCTTTTTCTGCAACGTAGAATATATATTGAAGTGGTAAAAGATGGATTTAGGGTCTAAAGTCGATGAATCAAAGAAATACCATTTATAATTTAGATACTCCAGTATATCTATGCGATAATTAACTTTTCACACTTATATATGATTTGAATAAAGAAGTAGCTGGATCTACGTAAGTTTTGCTCAAACTAGTCCGTCTTAAAGGCGTAGGAGAAGGATATGAACACACCAACCCATGCATTTCAATGCTTACATGTTGCAGATCATAAAATCATCATCTGAATCATGAAGGTTTTCACACCGTTCCCGCTCTTTCCTACGGGAGAAAAAGGAAAAAGATATGGACACTCCAATCTGTTACTGTAGAACGGCTCTACTCTACATAAAAATGACAGAATAAAAGATCAGCTCCTTTTATCAACAACTGCCTGGTCCACTTCAGTTTGCGGTAGCAAGTCTAAGGAGCTTGAGTGCCGATAAAACTGACATAAGAACAAGATTAATCAATCACATATGATCAAGAAGACACTAAAATGAAGTTCTATTGCTTTTTTAATATCTTATGTCGTGGCAAAAAACACATAAGCTATCTTCAAAAAGTGCTTCTCCTAAAAAGAAAGGTAAAGAGGGAACTGAAAGAAGGAAAGTAATTGTGGCTGCCAAATGAAACTAAAAATAGTTGGTTGGAATGTGAGGGGACTAAACGACAAAGAAATATGTATGTGTGTGTGTGTATATATATAGTATCTACTGGAAACAAAAGTCTGCTCTTCAAATCTCTCCTTCATTCGACAACTTGGGGCAGCAGGTGGGTGGAATGGGCAGTAATGGATGCACAAGGAAGTAGTGGAGGAATCATTGTGTTTTGGGATAAGAGATGGAATTGCAAAGAAAAATTATCCGGGCTCCACTCTGTAACAGTATTTCTGAAAGAATCAAACACGGGTTTTAGTTGTATCTTTCCGGAGTTTATGGGCCTTGTAACAGGAATGGAAGAAAGAATTGTGGCAAGAGTTGGCAGAAACCAGTGATCTGGCAGAACTTCCATGAGCAATTGGAGGAGACTTCAATATTGTAAGATTTCAGGACGAAAAAACTGGGAGAATAATTGGCCTTGAAAGATGTTATGGAGAACAAAGGAAGCACCTAAAGAAGCTTGCTTTGGTTGGGTAGCAGCAAAAGATGCTTGCGTAACTCAAGTTGCATTACAGAGAAGAGGCTGTTCTCTCTGCAACAGGTGTATTTTATGTGAAGATGCAATTGAAACCAGCAATCATATCCTGTTTCATTGCAAATTCACTTGGCAGAATTGGTCCCTAATTCTTAAATATCTTTGGAGTTCTTTGGGTGATGCCCCAGGATGTGAGAAGTCTATCTTGCTGGCAGGGTCAAAAGATTGAGAAAAGTAGAAGGAAAATATGGAAGACTATGCCATTATGCATCACGGTGACTATATGGTCGAAAAGAAATTAGTAGATATTTCAAAGGAAGGATACAACACTCTTCTTTTGTAAAGTATAGATGTCTAGAATCTTTGTATTCAAGTTGTAGATTTAATATGTTTGACAACTCCGCCTCTCTTTTGGAATTTCTTGATGCAATGATGCTGTAAATATGTAGACGAACTCGATGCTCTCTCTGTTTTACTTCTATAGTACCTCCTTGGTACTATTTATTAATAAAATACCTTATTTTATCGGAAAAAAAAAAAACATAGAGAAGTAGGGTTCGGGTCAGAAGTTCAACTCTTCCCAACTAAAGAAGCACATTAGCTAAGTTCCCCTTTCTGTGATCTGCTTATAGTGTATCTATCATTGACCCAGAGGGAAGAACGCCAAAAGGAACATAAATGGGGGCGGGGGCGGAGGCGGGGGGGACAGAGAGAGAAAGACAGACAGACAGAAAAAGATCCAGATAATACTAAACAGATATTAACACAGCCATCGGCCTCAATTATATTAGTTCCCATTGTTTGAATCCCCATTTGAATTACCAAAATAGATATGTAGAAGATAGATGTCGAAGGGAATTGTACCTCTGCTACAACTTCTTCGCAATGACGGCCCAACTCTTGGCATTTAGATGCTCCAGACTCCCTTACTGAGTTAATTTTTGCAGTTACTGCATCCGCCTAATGAAAAAGGTGGTATTTAAGTATGGAGCAAACCCGAAAAAGATATACTGTTTTAGCAAATAAAGACATGATAACAGTACCTCTGCAAGCACACCTTCCACCTCTTTTTGCCTTGCTTCAAGACCATGCCTCTTTGATTCCATTTCCAAGTTAAAAAGTTTCATTTCTTTGGCAGCGTCCTCACAACTAAGATCTCTTTCTTTCTTTAATTGCTTTCTTAATTCTTCCAATTGGTTCGCTGGATAAGATATGTATTTAGTGTTGGAGGTACGAGGAAATTACAGATGAAAGTAATAAAACAGCTAAAAGTATGGCTACCTTTTCCTTGCCTTTCAACTAGTTTAGCTTCAAGGGATTTGTCCAGTACTTCCTCATCACTCAGCTTTTGTTTGAGAACCTTAATATCTTTCTCAATAGATTTAGTTGAATTAACCTGTCAGTATCATTCATATTATTTTGGCAAAATGTAAAGGGATTCATGACTGCTTTGCTTAGAATGATGAGTATCAAGGACATAAATAGGGTAGAACTCTAGACAATAATGGTCTATAGCGAGTGACTCTCACAACTTTAAATTTCACCGTAATCATTCTTAGACTTTGTTGTTTTTTCCTTCTTCTTCTTTTAAGAAAAAGAAAACAATACACAACCAAAAGAAGAAATTAAGTGGCATATATTGATGTGAAATTCGAACAGTTCTATGTCATCAACGGATTCAGAATATTTGACATCCTATATCAGAATGCACAAGGATTTAGTTCAAGTCTTCATACATGGACTTAAACAAAGAAATAATTACATATATTTATCAGCCCCATTATACACATGTTAGCTATTCATAAATTATTCCTTTTCCTTATTCTACTGAATAAATATTTCACTTGTTTCCAAACAATAGTAAATGCAACAACAACAACAATAAACCCAGTAGTTTCCCACAAGTGGGGTCGGGAGAGGGTAAGATGTACGCCGCCTTAGCCCTACCCCTGGAAGGGCAGAGAGGCTGTTTCCAATAGACCCTCGGCTAAAGAGCGACTGAAAAAGAAAAAGTAATTGCAACAAGTAGGAATAACAGCAAGATGAAATAAGATTGAATCCAAGAACACACAATAGTTAATGCATTCAAATAAAATAATTTAAAATGGAAAATTAAGAGGTATCCTCTGAAAAATGCAGAAGAGCTATGAAATATTACTAATCAAACAAAAGAGCTAAGAAAAACTTTATCTCAAAACAAGACAGGCAAATACAGCAGAAAATGATAACCTGCTCCTGTATAGCCTGCATCTGATTGAAGTGCTTGGACATTTTTTGGTGAGCCTGATATTGAAAAGACAAGATTTAACAATAATAAAAAACAAATAAAAGCAAAATGAGAGAGAAAGTCACCAAACATTTCCACTCAAAGTTGTACATCTTAACAATTTCATTGCATCTAGTATGAAGGTAACAGTTTTTACATGCAAGCATATATGTCATATATTAGTTATAATCATCCCAGCCAACTCTTCTTCAGAATGAGAAAATTTAAATGCAGACGATACATTCACTCAAATTCTTTCTTTTGAAATTTTCTATTTTCCCTTCTCAAGAAATAGCTTACAACATGTCCAGCAAGCAAACTGTCCACATATGCCAATCAAATATTCTTACTTTGTAGAATAAGCTGCTAAGATCTAGTAAAAAATTATCCAGTCAATTGGATGCATAACTAAACACTTTGTGGCTTTTTACGCGTGCAATGTAGAAAAGGGTGATTTGGCCAAATAGGCACATTCGTGTAAAAGGAGATGCCATGACTCATGAGGCACTCATGCAAGGAGTAAACCACTCGAATAAGAGGTTAGTACACAATTTCACCTTTTACAGATCTCCAAAAAGTTCTGCAAGTTTTCTTGTCAAAGATTTTTCTGTTCTACTTAAAACCAGTAACGTAGAATCAAGGAGTTAAGATCCTATCTATATTGTTATTAGTTGATCAGAAATCAAAGTTCAAACAAACTCAAACAGGTCAAAAATAAAAGATTATATATTATTAGTATGAAAGCAAATGGACGCTTGATTTCTTCTAGTGAAGCGAAGATACTAGTACATAGTACTTATTAGTTATTACAAGATAGGAAAGTAATATAGCATTTTGCATGTGAAGTACCTTTGTGTAAACCTCAAGAATGGAAGTTTTATTTTGAAAAGACTGCATTGCTGCTCTTTCAGCATTCCTTGCCTCAGCTTGAAATGATTTCTTTTCCTCCAGTGCTCTCTAAAAAATTTCAAACAGTCAAAAGATGACACTTCAAATGTGGGAAACGCTGTAGTAACTTGATATCAGAGGAGCAAGTGCAGAAAAGTTGTGATTAATCTCACCAGTAGAATATGTACTGATCTAACTAAAAGAAAGGTAGAGTCATTGAAACCAAGCGACATGCAGCAAAGAACCAAGTGATATTGTTTTAGCAAATAAAGATCAAGTATCTTGGCACTTCTTCGAAAAAGCTTAGATACTAAAGTAGAGAGTCAAATTTTCAAGAAAACTTGAATTACCAACACAGAAACAAAGTCTACTGCTTATGAATTTTGGCCATGAACTTTTAGAACAATTCAACCATGAATCTTAGCCTGTGCCACGCAGTCCAGTTCAATCCAGCCAGCAGAAAAGAACAAAGGAAGATATGTCATAGGCAGGGCACTATTCTAGCACTAAACAACTGGTGCAGGCAGATATGTCATAGGTTCACCAAAGAAAAGAAAGAAAGAAAAAAGCAAACAAATCCAGCTTAGAAACTTTAGCTTCAGCATGTAAATAAGTCATTTGAAATTGTATTCGAGATAAATATATCTGCAAGCGTAATGCCATCAAACCCTTGCCTTGACAAATAACAAATCACATCCTTTGCGCAAGATATCTAGAAGACATAGTTGATGCAGATACTAAATATAAACAAGCTCAAGGGTCCATAATAAAACTCATACCTGAAGCTTAACCGGTGATTGGACAATCTTAGAACGTAAATTGGCATTTTCATGAACAGCTTGTACCAACGCAAAGTCTGCATTAGAAATCTGGAAGGAGGCGCAAATGCAAATGTTATATTAGGTTAGAAACATACACTCCCTCTGTCCCAATTTATGTAATGCACTTTCCTTTTCAAACAGTCCCAAAAAAGAACGAAACCATTCTATTTTAGAAACAATTTAGCTTTGAACTTCCCATTTTACTCTATACAAATTTCTATGACTTGTTTTACACAAGTTTCAAAAGTCTTTCATTCTCTCTTAAACTTGTGTTCAGTCAAACTGCATATCATAAAATGGGACGGAAAAAAATCTTTTGGAACCAGCATAAATCCTAAATGAATATTAAAATATCAATTTAATCACATTTAAATTGCATTGAGGAAAATGTAGATAAGAGGAAATATTACTAAAGTCTCAAATATATTGGCTAAGAGCTATGTTCTAGCTTGTATTGAATAATAACAATTGGACCAAGGGTACGGCCTAGCGGCCAATAAAGTCGGGGAAAATCATGGAAAACCAGGGTTCAAATGCCAACAGAGACACAAAAGCACCAGATACTATGATACAATCAAAACTACGTTTCAATTCAAAGTAAGTTAGGGTCGGTAATACCAATCCTCATTGATCATGTCGCTTCATTTAAACTTATCCCATTCTAATATTATACTGAGTACAAAATTAAAATAGTAGGTACTAGATCAAATAGAAAAAAGCCAGGAATTCTTTATAAATTAGACATAGAGAAGGCATATGATCATGTCAACTGGAACTTCTTGTTGAAAATGTTAGACAGAATGGGTTTTGGGGAGAAAAGGATCAAATGGGTAAAACATTGCATCTCCACGGTTAGATTCTCTATTCTTATTAATGGATCTCCTGAAGGATTCGTTCCTGCACACAGAGGTTTAAGACAAGAAGACCCTTTGTCTCCTTTTCTATTCATATTAGCAATGGAAGGTCTTAACAATATGGTCAAGACAACAAGAAATTAGGGTTGAATCAAAGGTTTTGAGGTAGCCAAAAATGGAAACAATAGTCTGGAGGTTACACATCTCTAGTATGCTGATGACACTTTAATTTTTTGTGATGCAAAAGAGGAGCAACTGAGGTTCCTGAGAATTATCTTGGTACTATTTGAAGGCATCCAGAACTGCACATCAATTGGAGAAAAAGCCACTTATTCCCCATCAATAAAGTTCTTGAAATGGAGCAACTGGCACTGATCTTGGGTGGAGAAGTAGGAAGCTTACCTACTATTTACCTTGGTATGCCCTTGGGAGCAAAGTCCAAATCTAAGGTGATTTGGAATTCTGTTACTGAAAAATGTGAAAAGAAGCTGGCTAGATGGAAATCCTAATATTTGTCTTTGGGAGGTTGACTCACCTTGATCAACTCAGTCTTAGATTCTCTTCCAACATACATGATGTCCCTCTTTCTCATTCCTACAGGGGTTATTCAGAGACTTGATAGACTTAGAAGATCCTCTCTTTGGCAAGGAAACAAAGAAAAAAGGGCTATTCATTTGGTTAAGTGGAAATCTCTTACAATTGGCAAAGCTCATGCTGGTTTAGGCATTAGGAACCTGAAGAACCAAAACAAGGCCCTAAAGATGAAATGGTTATGGAGATACTCACAGGAAATTGAAACCTTATGGGGCAAGGTAATCAAAGCTATATATGGTGAGGAACACAAGTGGGTATCAAAGGTTTATACAACATATGGAGTCAGTTTATGGAAGTCCATTAGGTCACTCTGGCCTGTGATGAAGAGTCATTCTTCCATCAGCGTAAATAATGGCAACAAAACTTCCTTTTGGAAAGATAACTGGTTGGGAGTTGGTTGTTTAAAGGAACTCTTCCCTGATATATATGGTTTGGTTCAACATCAGCATAGAGCATAGAACAATAGCTGAAGTATGGACTTCCTAAGGTTGGGATCTTATATTTAGGAGGATGCTAAATGACTAGGAGGTGGCTAGGTTGACAGAGTTTTACAAACAATTGGAAGACTTTAAAGGGTTACAGACTGGGGTGGATACACTATGGTGGCAGGGACACAACAAAGGTATGTATAAGGTGAGCTCAGCATACAAGCTCTTAAACCATTCAAATCAGCAATTAACTAATTGGTCATGGAAGCATATTTGGAAAGTAAAAGTTCCATATAAGGTAGCTTGCTTTACTTGGCTGCTAGCAAAGGAGGTTGTCATGACCCAAGACAATCTTAAAAAGAGAGAGATTCCACTTTGTTCAAGGTGCTTTCTATGTGGGGAAACAACTGAGACAATCAACCATCTATTTCTTCACTGCAGGACAACAAATCACTTATGGAAAATCTTTATTAATCTCAGAAGTACAGCTTAGACAATGCCTAGTAAGATTACTGAAGTGCTTTTTAGCTGGGATGAAGCTGGAGCTGGAGCAAGAGACAGAGATAGAAGGAGGACTGTCCCAGCATGTATTTGGTGGACAATCTGGAAAGAAAGGAACTCTAGATGTTTTGAGGACAGAAGCAACTTAGTACAGAAGATCAAACTAAACTGTGTTTTACTTTTTTGTTTTTGGTGTAAACAGAGCTACACATAGGACACTATGTCAATCCTAGATATTCTAGAACTTTGCTAGGACTGCATAGCAGAACTTTTCTTTTCTTTTGCCTACTTGTATATATAGTTTCAGTACAACCTATGTACTGATTTGATTAATATATACAAATATGTTACCATCTCAAAAAAAAAAAAAGTTCTCTCCATTTTTTACTAGCATATAATCTTTGACAGGAGTAAATAGATCCCTGAAAACGTAAGAAGTAAAGTAAGGCAACACCATGACAATCAGCAATTCATGAAGCAAATATGATGTTAGAAGGAGCTAACAAACCAAACAACTAACCTTCTCATCCATCTCTTTAGACCTCTCCTTGAGTTTTTTTAATGAGGCCTTCAAGGACATTTGGTGATTGTTAAGACCAGAAATAGTTTGCCTCAGTTCCTTAACATTAGAGTCTATTTCTTGAACCAGAGGCATCTCCCTTTCTCTTGATTCAGTATATTCTGCAATCTCTTCGTTTATCTGCGAGGCACAATGTAAGCAACTTGAGAGTAACTTTGCAAAACAAGCTTCCAGTCAAAAAGTTTTTACAACTTGAGATACCTGAGATATTCTAGCCTCCACAGCTCGTCGTTGCTCATCAATGAGAGTCAGCTCTTCCACAATCGGACTTATAGCACTTAACTTAGTGTCCCTATATTTATCAAGGACATATAAAAAAAGAAAAATCGATATGTTTGCCTCAGCACTAACAGAGTAAAACGAATTTATGTGCAGAAAATTGGGCTACGATTGTTCCAAAAAAAAAAAAAAGAAAATGGGAGAGAGAAATGGACCTGTGAAGAGAAAAATTGAGCATGGCGCCGACAAAGAACCTGGTGCGCTCAGGGTCAGGCTTGATTAAATCCCTGAGAGTAAATGGCTCGGGACAATCTAAAGTAGTCAACATCTCCCGTATCTTATGAAACAAATTCATAATCCGAAACGATTCCACATGAACATCCGGGTTCTCTAGGTGCTCCAGAGCCGCAAAATCCACCTGGTCATCATCTTCCCTAGCAACCAAAAAAGAAATCAGAAAAATAATGAAAAGGATTAGGGCTTTTGCCCGAAAGGGTGGCAGGGGTGGAAGAAATGTACTGAACTGGAGAGAGTCGACATGGAGAAGAACGGTGGAGTAGAGGTTGGTGACGAAGTCGGGAGTGGGTCTGAGGAGATCTTGGTCGGAGACGGTGGCTAGTTGAGATTCGGCTAATACGACGACGATGTCTTGCCGGGAGAGCGTTGGATAATCAAATCTCGACATTAAGGAAACTGTGGAGAGCAGTCAGAGATGGTAGTGTCCCTTTTTTAGTTGTGGAGGTTATCGGCCAGTGGAGTAGCACCGACACACACCACGGCAACAAGTTCTTCCCGCCCATAACAAATGGAAGAGGGTATTTTTATTCAAATTTTAATTTCTAATTAAAGAGTGAATATTTTCCTCTTACTTTGTTTCAAATAGGAGTCTGGAACCAAAATGTGATTCTTTTGGACTCAAACGACTGAAATGTATGAAAAACATAGATAGTGACTAAAATATGTATAACGCCCAATTTTAAAGGACTATACCTCAAAAAATTGCCCCCCCCCCCCCCCCCCCCCCCCCCGATTGGGCATTGTCTTATGTAAAGACATTAAGGATTTTGTAAAAATCTATTCAGTCTCAAGTCTTGTGAAATTTTTCTTCGTTAAGTTGTTTTGCATTTTGTCATAATATCTGAAAAGCGAAGAATTAGTGTTTCATTATATTGGGGGTTGAGGTTGTGGTGGCGAATAATTCAGTAAACTATAATTTATCTCCAAAGTATCATGTTAAGTTGCCACTTACAATAGAGTATGATAGATTGGTATCGTTGTTATATAAAAAATCGAGTGTGAGCAAACGACCGGTGAACCTTTAAGTAACTGGAAGGTATCTGTATTCTGTCACTCCGCAAGGAGTTGCTTGTTATGCTAAGTTTAACATAGATGATGATGAAACTCTGAGAGATTTTTTGAGGACTCCGAATGAATACTGGGAATTTCTTGTGATAAAAATGTTGGAAATGTACGTCAAGCTTGAAGACGTTCACAATGAGGTTGCGCAAAGCAGGGATATCCCTCAATTATCGGGTGGTTATTTTGGAGCAGTTTTAGCCGAACAAGTTCTGGCTGAAAGAGTTTGGCCCTGATCTGAACTTATCTCCACAGGCGAATGAGGAGCGAGGAAATAATTTTTCTCCAACTTTACATAATCCACAAGACGAGTGGTAAACTTCAATTTTTCTTTGTGTTACGATGTTTATTTTTGCTATATTGAATTTGTATTAACACTCATATATTTCACAAGGGTATCTGTCAGCTATGAATTTTACAAGTTATAAACCAACGCCCAGTTGGAATATGCGTAGTTCTAGTGTGTTGGATCATGGTGGTCCATCCGGGAGTCATCACCAATAGGATAATGTCCATCATGGGATGTCAACACATTACGATTTGTAAGTGAAGTGATATAGCTATATGTAAAGTATTTATCAATTTGAGTAACTCATTATTTTGTTGGTTGTGTAGTGAAAACGAGCAACTTGAACGTCATGTCCTGTCTCAATTGCCTAAAGATGACATATTTAATGTGATGACCCAAAGGGGTCATCTTATAAATTAAGAATACATTCCAGGCCCATTAGCCTTAAAAATATTAACTTTATTTATCTCGATTTACGTGCACAGTCCGGGCATGAAGCCGGAAAGCTTTTATATGAAAATATGAGAAATAGTAATTTTTAGAGTTAAAATTTGGTTTTAGTTGATTTTGGTCAATATTTTGAGTAACGGACCCGGATATGTGTTCTGACGATCTCGGGAGGTCTACAGTAAAATATGGGACTTGGGCGTATGCCCGAAATTGAATTATGAGGTCCCTAGCCTTAGAAAATAATTTTTGAAGAAAATTGTTCAGCTAGTTATTACAAAAAAATAAAGAAATGAAATAATATGTGACATTGTGGGTATCAGGCCTGTATTTTGGTTCCGGAGCCCCGAACAAGTTTGTTATGATATTTAAGTCTTATCTGTGAAATTTGATGAGAATCGGAGTTGGTTTGGCGTGATTCAGATATCCGGTTGAAAAGTTAGGAATTTGAGTGTTCTTGAGAAAATCTTGAGTTTTGAGGTTAAATTTGTAGTTTTTGATGATTTGATCGTACGAGCAAGCCCGTATGATATTTTTGGACTTGCGTGCATGTTTGGTTTGGAGCCCCGAGGGCTCGGGTGAGTTTGGGTAGGCTACGGAGTGTCTAGACTTAGAAAAAAAATGCAAATAAAAAATCTGGTGTTGGCAGGCCTCTGATATCGCATTTGCGAGATCAGACTTCGCAAATGCAAAGTCCTGGGCCAGCCTCAAATCTCGCAAATGCGAGATTTTTGGTCGCAAATGCAAGACTTCAATATGTCGCATTTGCGACGTCTGCCCAAATTCGAAGGGTTCGCAAATGCGAGACCCGCATCCTCTTAAGTCAGATTTTAAACGAGTTTTTCACTTCTTTTTCAATTCTTTCAAACCCTAAACCTCCATAGGTGATTTTTCGAAGACCCAAAATTCTCCAAATCATTGGTAAGTGATCTCTAACTAATTCATTTCATTCCTTAACAACTTTTAACAAAATTTCAACCAAAAATCTAGAGTTTTCATGGTAAAAATTGGGGGGTTTTGGTAGAACTTAGTAGTTTTAAAATTTGGGGATTTAGACCTCGAATTGAGGTCGGATTCTGAAATCATAGTGTTTCATTAAAGTTGATTTCTTTAAGCAATAATTGATGATATTGAACCAATTGTGATTAGATTCGAGTGGGTTAGAGGCAAATTCTAAAGGAAAAGTTATGCTAGAGCAGTGATTTGCTTGTGAAATTGAGGTAAGTGCTTGGTTTAACCTTGACTTGAGAGAATAGGAATCCCCACTTAATTGCTATGTGAATTTGCATATGTGTGGTGTATAGGTGAGGTGACGAGCATCTATACACCACCAATTTGGTTGTTGAACATGATCCTTTTTCTCGTTTCCAATTTATGTGATTCATGGCTTAATTATTTTATGCTCATTGATGTCTCCATGATTACTTATGTTTTATTGATTTTCAAAAGCAAAGATTTGAAAACTTACTGTTTTACTTTACTCCTCTTCATATTCTGCACTTACTTTTATTTTTAAAGTCAAAGTTTGGAAATTTGAAAACTTATGTGAGCTTTGGTTATAGCTGAGACCTGGAAAAGGTGGCTGAGTTATTCTAATTGTTGCTACAGTTATTGTTTTGTTATTTTAGAATTTTTCCTTCTTGCTTTATTATATATTGTTTATAGGTTATATTGTTAATGCCCCGTCGTATCCTCGTCACTACTTCGTCGAGGTTAGGCTCGACACTTACTCAGTACATTGGGGCGATTATACTGATACTGCGCTTTGCACTCTTTTGTGCAGATCCAGGTACCGGTCAGAGTTAGGAGATTCTAGTGGTTGTCATCATATACTCGGAGACATGAGGTAGATCTGCTGGCATTCACAGATTCCTGGAGTCTTCTCTTAATTTTATAGACACTGTTTTATTACATTCAAAACATATACATAATTCTTTCAGCCCATTATTTGTAGTATTCTTAGTGGTTCGTGAATTGTGACACCAGAATTTAGGTAGTCTTATAGTTATATATTTAGTTTGTGGTTCAGCTTAATTATTGATTATTATAATTATTCATGAAGCTATTCGTTGGAAATTATTGGATTTAGTTTATTTTAAATTGTCTTATTGCGTTTAAGTAAATGTTCGAAAGAAAATGGTTAATTAATTTCTATCACTGGCTTGCCTAGAAAGTATTGTGTTAGGCACCATCACGATCCCGCAGGTTGAGAATTTGGGTCGTTACAAGTTTGTATCAGAGCTTTAGGTTGCCTAGGTCTCACAATTCACGAACAAGCTTAATAGAGCCTGAAGGATCGGTACGGAGACGTCTGTACTTATCTTTCAGAGGCTATGAAGTTAGGAACAAATTCAGTTTTTATTTCTACTCTGTCATGCGATTCATGATATCTAAAACAAATACTGATTGAACTCTTCTATTCTCTCACAGATGGAGAGAACACGTGCTTCCTCTTCCGCTGACCAACAATCCGGTCTTCCAGCAGCAGCAACTCCTATTAAGGGCAGAGGCCGAGGCAGGGGCAGGACACAACCTACTTCTCAGACAGCAGCTCCAGCTGCGAAGCTCCATAATAAGATTGATGGGGGGGCTCCAGCTCAAACCATTCCAGTTGGACCAACTCAGGTTCCAGAGGGGTTTATTGCTACCCCAGTACTTCAGAATGCTTTGGTCAGATTAGCGGGCCTCATGGAGAGTGTAGCCCAGACTGGCGTACTCCCTGTCGCAATAGCCGCGTCTCAGGCTGGAGGAGGGGTCCAGAATCCTGTTACCCACACTCCTAATCGGACTACTCCTCAGGTTCAGACCCCAGCAGCCAATCCAGTTGGGGTAATTCAGCCAGTTGCTCCAGCGTCGTCCGTTGATGGGCAGTTATGTCCATCGATGCTTTGTGGAGATTGGACAGGTTCATCAAGCTTTTCCATGTTCACTTTAATGGTGCTATTTCACAGGATCCTCAGGAATATCTAGACAGCTGTCATGAGGTTCTTCATAATATGGGTATTTTGGAGACCAATGGGGTCGACTAACTTGTGTTTCAGATTACCGGTTCCGCCAAGAAATAGTGGAGGGACTATTTGTTGACTAGACCAGTTGGGTCGCGTGCTTTGACTTGGGATCAGTTTTCTCACCTCTTTTTGGAGAAGTTATTACCTATCACTATGAGAGAAGAGAAGTGTCGTCAGTTTGAGCGTCTTCAGCAGGGTGGCATGACCATTACCCAGTATGAGAATCATTTTGTGGATTTGGCTCGGCATGCTATTCTTTTGTTGCCTACTGAGAGAGAGAGGGTTAGGAGATTTATTGAGGGCCTTGCCCAGTCCATCAGGTTGCAGATGGCTAAGGAGACAGGGACTGAGATTTCACTTCAGGATGCGGCCAATGTGGCCAGGAGAGTTGAGACGGTTCCGGGATGGGAGGTCAGGGGCCAGACAAGAGACCTCGCCATTCCGGCACATTCAGCGGTGCCACGTATGAAGGAGGAGATTCTCAGGGTAGAGGCCATTCAACTCAGCACTTCATATGTCCCATGGTACCTCAGGGGTTCATAGATCTTACTTGCCTTATTCTGATCAGTCAGCCCCTATCAAAGCACCTCCTCTTCAGAGTTATTATCGTGGTCAGCCAGTTCGTCAAGGTCAGCCTCAGTATCAGGATAGTTGTTATGAGTGTGGTGAATGTGGACACATTCAGAGATCTTGTCTAAAATTTTTGGGTAATCAGCCTCAGTACCAGAATTCTCGTGCTATAGTTCCGGCACCAGCTGCAGCACCATCTACCCAGTTGGGGTAGGGGTCAGGTAGTTAGAGGTGGAGGCCAGCCCGCTAGAGGTGGTGGCCAGCCCGTTAGAGGTGGAGGATCACCTGTCAGAGTTCCTCCCGGTGATGCAGTTCAGGATGGTGGGCCCCATCCCCGATTATATGCATTTCCAGCCAGACCCGAGGCGGAGTCCTCCGATGCAGTTATCACAGGTATCATTTCAGTTTGTAATAAAGATGCTTCTGTTTTGTTTGATCCGGAGTCTACTTATTCTTATGTGTCATCCTATTTTCCGTCATATTTGGTTGTGCCCCCAATTTTCTTGAGTGTCCCTTTTTATGTTCTACACCGGTGGGGGATGCTATTGTTGTAGATCGTGTATATCGTTCGTGCGTAGTCATTATTGAGGGTCTTGAAACTAGTATAGACCTTTTGCTTCTTGACATGGTCGATTTTGATGTCATATTGGGCATAGATTGGTTGTCACCTTATTATTCCATCTTGGATTGTCACGCCAAGATAGTTACTTTAGCTTTGCCGGGATTGCCTCAGTTAGAATGGAAAGAGACTCCTGGTCACTCTCCTAGCAGAGTGATTTCTTATACCAAGGCTCATCGCATGGTTGAGAAGGGGTGTTTGGCTTATTTGGATCATATTCGTGATTCTAATGCCGAGGTTTCTTCGATAGATTCAGTGCCTATTGTTCGTGAGTTTCTCGAGGTATTTCCGGCAGACCTGCCGGGGATGCCACAGGGATATTGATTTTTGCATTGATGTGGCTCCGGGCATTCAGCCCATTTCTATCCCTCCATACCGGATGGCCCCACCAGAGTTGAAAGAATTAAAAGAGCAGTTGCAAGACTTACTTGATAAGGGTTTCATTAGACCTAGTGTCTCGCCCTGGGGTGCACCGATTTTGTTTGCANCTATCTCTCAAAGAAGAAGGATGGATCGATGAGAATGTGTATAGATTACCGATAGTTGAATAAAGTTACTATCAAGAATAAGTATCCATTGTCGAGAATTGATGATCTATTTGATCAGCTTCAGGGTGCCAGTGTGTTTTCGAAAATTGATCTCATATCAGGCTACCATCAGTTGAAGATTAGGGCATCCGATGTCCCTAAGACAGCCTTTCGGATAAAGTAGGGGTACTATGAATTTTTGGTGATGTCTTTTGGCTTGACTAATGCCCCAGCAACCTTTATGGATTTGATGAATCGCGTTTTCAAGCCTTATCTGGATCCCTTCGTAATTGCGTTCATTGATGATATTCTTATATACTCCCGCAATCAGGAGGAGCATGAGCAGCACCTCTGGATAGCGCTTCAGACTTTGAGAGATAGTATTGTATGCTAAATTTTCAAAGTGCGAGTTCTGGTTGAACTCAGTAGCTTTCTTGGGTCACGTCGTATCAGCAGAGGGTATTCAAGTAGATTCTATGAAGATAGAGGTAGTCAAGAACTGGCCTTGACCCACTTCAGCTACAGAAATCAGGAGCTTCTTGGGTTTGGTAGGCTATTACCGCTGTTTCGTGGAGGGGTTCTCATCTATAGCATCCCCAATGACCAAGCTGAATCAGAGTTCTCTATTTAAATGGTCGGACGAGTGTGAGGCGAGATTTCAAAAGATCAAGATCGCCTTGACTTCAGCACCAGTGTTGGTGTTACCATTAGGTTCAGGATCTTTCATGGTATATTGTGATGCTTCCCGTGTTGGGTTGGGAGCAATATTGATGCAAGAGGGCAGGGTGATAGCATATGCGTCTAGGCAGTTAAATATTCATGAGAAGAATTATCCTGTCCATGACTTAGAGTTGGCAGTCATTGTTCATGCATTGAAAATATGGAGGCACTATCTTTATGGCGTGCCATGTGAGGTTTACACGGATCATCGTAGCCTCCAGTACTTGTTCAAGCAAAAAGATCTTAATTTGAGACAGAGGAGATGGTTAGAGTTATTGAAAGATTATGATGTCACTATATTGTATCATCCGGAGAAGGCCAATGTGGTGGATGATGCATTGAGTAGGAAAGCAGTAAGTATGGGTAGCCTTGCATGTATTCCAGTTGGTGAGAGACCATTAGCTTCATATAATCAAACATTGGCTAATCAGTTCGTGAGGTTGGATATTTCGCCCAGCCATGTCCTAGCTTGTACAGTTGCTCGGTCTTCCTAATTCGAGCGTATTAGAGATCGATAGAATGATGACCCACACTTGATGGTCCTTAGGACACAGTTCGGCACAGTGGTGCCAAGAAGGTTACAGTTGGAGATGATGGTGTTTTGAGGATGCAGGGTCGTATATGTGTGCCTAATGTTGATGGCCTTCGTGAGTTGATTCTTGAAGAAGCTCACAGTTCTAAGTATTCTATTCACCCGGGTGCTACCAAGATGTACCAGGACTTGCGACAACACTACTAGTGGCGAAGGATGAAAAAGGATATTATTGCTTATGTGGCTCGTTGTTTGAATTGTCAATAGGTGAAATATGAGCATCAAAGACCCGGTGGTTTACTTCAGCAGATAGAGATTCCTGAGTGGAAGTGGGAGCGTATCACTATGGACTTCGTTGTTGGACTCCCACGGACTCAGAGGAAGTTCGACGCCGTTTGGGTTATTGTGGATAGGTTGACTAAATCAGCACATTTCATTCCAGTGGCAAGTACTTACCCTTCGGAGCAGTTGTCAGAGATATATATTCGAGAGATTGTTCGCTTTCACAGTGAGACCGTGTCTATCATTTCTGATCGAGGTACGCAGTTTACCCCCCACTTTTAGAGGGTTGTTCAGTGAGAGTTGGGTACCCGAGTTGAGTTGAGCACCACATTCAATCCTCAGACGGACGGGCAGTCCGAGCGTACTATTCAGATTTTAGAGTATATGCTCCGCGCTTGTGTTATTGACTTTGGATGTTCTTGGGATCAGTTCTTTCCGTTAGCGGAGTTTGCCTACAATAATAGTTATCAGTCGAGCATTCAGATGGCTCCCTATGAGGCAATATATGGTAGCCAGTGTAGATCGCCAGTTGGGTAGTTTGATCCGGGAGAGGCTCGGTTATTAGGTACAGACTTAGTTCAAGAGGCCTTAGATAAGGTCAAGATTATACAGGATCGACTTCGTGCAGCTCACTCTAGGCAAAAGAGTTACGCCGACCGTAAGGTTCATGATGTGGAATTCATGGTTGGATAGAGAGTATTACTTAGGATATCGCCCATGAAGGGTGTTATGATATTTGGGAAGAAGGGTAAGTTGAGCCCTAGGTATATCGGACCATTTGAGATTCTTGATAGAGTGGGGGAGGTAGCTTATAAACTTGCGTTGCCTCTAGGTTATCCTCCGTTCATCCAGTATTTCATGTATCTATGCTCCAAAAATATCATGGTGACCCGTCCCATGTGTTAAATTTCAGCTTTGTCCAATTGGACAAAGATTTGACTTATGAGGAGGAGCAGGTAGCCATTCTAGACCGACAGGTTCGTCAGTTGAGATCAAAGAGTTACCCTTCAGTTCGAGTGCAGTGGAGAGGTCAGCCTGTTGAGGCTGCTACTTTGGAGTCCGAGCCGGACATGCAGAGTAAATATCCCTATTTATTTGCCAGTTCAGGTAATTTTCTATGTCCGTTCGAGGACGAACGTTTGTTTTAGATGTGGAGATTGTGATGACCCAAAAGGGTCATCTTATAAATTAAGACTCCATTCCATGCCCATTAGCCTTAAAAATATTAATTTTATTTACCTCGATTTGCATGCCCAATCCGGGCGTGAAACCGGAAAGCTTTTATGTGAAAATATGAGAAATAGTAATTTCTAGAGTTAAAATTTGGTTTTAGTTGACTTTGGTCAATATTTTGAGTAAACGGACCCAGATATGTGTTCCGATGATCCCGGGAGGTCCGCAATAAAATATGGGACTTGAGCGTATGCCCGGAATTAAATTCCGAGGTCCCTAGCCTTAGAAAATAATTTTTGAAGAAAATTGTTCAGTTGGTTATTACAACAAATAAAGAAATGAAATAATATGTGAAATTGTGGGTATCAGGCCCGTATTTTAGTTTCCGAGCCCGAAACAAGTTTGTTATGATATTTAATTCCTATCTGTGAAATTTGATGAGAATCGGAGTTGGTTTGACGTGATTCGGATATCCGATTGAAAAGTTAGGAATTTGAGTGTTCTTGAGAAAATCTTGAGTTTTGAGGTTAAATTTGTAGTTTTTAATCTTGTTTTGATGATTTGATCGCACGAGCAAGTCCGTATGATATTTTTGGACTTGCGTGCACGTATGGTTTGGAGCCCCAAGGGCTCGGGTGAGTTTTGCGTAGGCTACAAAGTGTCTAGACTTAGAGAAAAATTGCACAGCAAAAATCTGGTGTTGGCAGGCCTCTGATCTCGCATTTGCTAGATCAGACTTCGCAAATGCGAAGTCCTAGGCCAGCCTCAGATCTCGCAAATGCGAGATTTTTGGTCGCAAACGTGACAAATTTATCGCATTTGCGATGTCTGCCCAAATTCGAAGGGTTCACAAATGCGAACCCCTGTTCGCAAATGCGAGACCCGCAGCCTGTTAAGTCAGATTTTAAACGGGTTTTTCACTTCTTTTTCAATTCTCTCAAACCCTAAACCTCCATAGGCGATTTTCCAAAGACCCAAACTTCTCCAAATCATTGGTAAGTGATCTCTAACTAATTGCATTCATTCCTTAACAACTTTTAACAAGATTTCAACCAAAAATCTTGAGTGTTCATGGTAAAAATTGGGGGTTTTGGGTTGAACATAGTAATTTCAAAATTTGGGGATTTAGACCTCGAATTGAGGTCGGATTCCAAAACCAAATGTATATCCGGGCTCGGGGAAGATTGGGTAAACGAGTTTTGGTCCGAACCTCAAGTTCAGACCAAGCGGGCCCGGGGTCGATTTTTGTATTTTGATAAGAAAACATAGAAAAATCATAGTGTTTCATTAAAGTTGATTTCTTTAAGCAATAATTGATGATATTGAACCAATTGTGATTAGATTCGAGTGGGTTAGAGGCAAATTCTAAAGGAAAAGTTATGCTAGAGCAGTGATTTGCTTGTGAAATTGAGGTAAGTGCTTGGTTTAACCTTGACTTGAGAGAATAGGAATCCCCACTTAATTGCTATGTGAATTTGCATATGTGTGGTGTATAGGTGAGGTGACGAGCATCTATACACCACCAATTTGGTTGTTGAACATGATCCCTTTTCTCGTTTCCAATTTATGTGATTCATGGCTTAATTATTTTATGCTCATTGATGTCTCCATGATTACTTAACTTCGTTAAATTGTTGTTAAATATTGTTTCAAGTATTTGGAAGTGTTGGTTGTTCCCTTGGTTTCATTGTGATACATAAAAAAGATGAGCTGCTAATTTGATTATATATATATTCCGGTTGGTCTCATTGTGAAATGATAATTGATGAAGTTTATGAGTTGTACAGAATTCTGTTTATAATTGTCGAGACAAAAATATTGTGAAAGGCTTTGGCCTGAATTGTGAAAATTTTGATAAATAAAGTGATATGATATGTCTGGTGGGAGCGGGTTGCACGCTGCAAGAAGGAGTGATAAGGGTGGACAGGTGGGATCGGGTGGCACGTCGCAACATGCAATAAGGGTGATATATATCTATAGGGAGGAGCAATAAGGGTTGACAGGTGGGAGCGGGTTGCACGCCACAACAAGGAGCGATAAGGGATGACACTTATGTTTTATTGATTTTCGAAAGCAAAGAAATGAAAACTTACTGTTTTACTTTACTACTCTTCATATTTTGCACTTAATTTTATTTTTAAAATCAAAGTTTGGAAATTTGAAAACTTATGTGAGCTTTGGTTATAGCTGAGACCTAGAAAAGGTGGTTGAGTTATTCTAATTGTTTCTACAGTTATTATATTGTTATTTTAGAATTTTTCCTTCTTGATTTATTATATATTGTTTACAGGTTATATTGTTAATGCCCCGCCGTAACCTCGTCATTACTTTGCTGAGGTTAGGCTCGGCACTTACTCAGTACATGGGGTCGTTGTACTGATACTACACTCTGCACTCTTTTGTGCAGATCCAGGTACCGGTCAGAATTAGGAGATTTTAGTAGTTGTCATCATATACTCGGAGACACGAGGTAGATCTGCTGGCGTCCGCAGATTCCTGGAGTCTTCTCTTAATTTTATAGACACTGTTTTATTACATTCAAAAAAGATACATAATTCTTTTAGCCCATTATTTGTAGTATTCTTAGTGGTTCATGAATTGTGACACTAGACTTTAGGTAGTCTTATTGTTATATATTTAGTTTGTGGTTCGACTTAATTATTGATTATTATTATTATTATTATTCATGAAGTTATTCGATGGAAATTATTGGATTTAATTTATTTTAATTTGTCTTATTGCGTTTAAGTAAATGTTCAAAAGAAAAAGGTTAATTAATATCTAACATTGTCTTGCCTAGCAAGTATTGTGTTAGGCGCCATCACGATCCCGCAGGTTGGGAATTTGGGTCTTGACATTTAATCAGGATATGGCAGATGCACAACGTCAGGGAGAGAATAGTGAGTATGACAACAATGTCGATGAGTCCGAAGATGACACATCCTTCCCTGATGAGGATGATTATGAGAAGGAAGAGAATGCTGGACCTAATTTAACAAGGGAGCATGCTTCACCCCCAATAGACCAAGAGTTTACGAGGCCCATGTGCCGTCTCATTCAAGGGATATTCCCTACCTTGATCATTTGCCAAGTATTCCGGATGTGGATTCCCTTACAGGGGATACTGATGAAATTCGGACATCAATATGGCATGAGTCTAAACCAACGGTGTTGTCAAAGGGCATGCTTTTTCCTAATAAAGCGCGCCTAAGTAGGACAGTGAAAATGTACAGCGTAAAAGAGTGTCGTGAGTTTATGGTATGTGAGTCATCTCCGTATGTATACAAGGTTGTTTGTCATAGGTGGTTACGGGTTGTAATTGGATGCTGCGTGTGAAGAAGAAGAAAACAAATATGTGGAAAGTGGGTAAATACATTGGCACCCACAATTCTGAAATGGACACATTCAATGGGAATCACTTCAACTTGGATGTTGATTTGATTTCTCTTGTCTTAATTCCACACATTGAAGTAAGGTACAAGATCAAAGAGTGTAATACGTCCGTCCACCAGGAATATGAGTGCACCATTACAAAAAAAGGCATTTCTCGGGCGCAAACGTGCGTTTGAAATTGTTTATAGTAACTGGGATAAGTCATTTGCATCTCTACCCAAGTACATGACCGCATTGCAACACTTTAACCCTGGGACTGTTGTTGAATAGAAGCTTGAGCGGAGTTCGAGAATACCAGAATATATATTCAGATACGTGTTCTGGGCATTTAAACCATCAATTGATGGTTTTATGTATTGTCGGCCGGTAATATCCATAGACGACACTTATGTCTATGAAAAGTATGATATTAAGATATTGATCTCAATTGCAGTAGATGCTAATGGAAGTATATTTCCCTTAGCTTTTTCTATTTGTGCCAATGAAAGCCAAGAGATGTGGACACTATTTTTGAACCACTTGAAAGAGCACGTTGTCAAACAATGTTCAGGTATTTGTCTAATATACGGTCGACATGATGTTATTATAAGTTCTGTAGAGAATTTTCCTGCATAGAAAGAACCATATGCCTACCACCGTTACTTTTTGAGGCACTTGAAGGCCAATTTCCAGAAGGCACATCCCAACAAGGATTTGCATGATTTAATGTGGATGGCTGCAACATAACACCAAGAGTGTAAATCTAGGAGGGCATGGAATCTATCAGGTAGGAAGACAATAGAGTCTATCGTTGGTTGATGCGACATCAGTCTGACAAGTGGACTTTGGATGCTGATGGTGGCAGAAGATGGGGAATTCTGACTACAAATGTATTAGATTCTTTCAACGGGTTATTGAAGTCTGCACGAGGATTGCCTGTCACTACCATGGTGTGGATGTCATTCAAGCAGATGGCAGAGAGGTTTGTTGAAAGGGGTAGCGGTGCATCGTCATTGATGGAAAGGGGTGCTGAATTTATGCCAATACCAATGAAAAGATTTGATAAATATAGGCGGCGAGCACATTGGCATTCATATTTACAGTATTTCCACGAGCGAAATATTTTTGAAGTTCGCAACGCTATCCATCAAAACCAGGGGAATAATATGCACACCATAAATGAATCCAGAAGGTTATGCTCTTGTGGGAAATGGTTCATCAACCACATGCCATCAAGTGTTTTCAACATACAGGTTTAGGGCCAACCAACTACGTTGATGAATAATATAGTGTTTTCGCATACTTAAACACCTATAGTGGGCAGTTGCAGCCAGTGGGTGCTGAACATTATTGGCCACCGGGGCCATTTTGGCCGCTGGAACCATTTAAAATGGTGTTTAACAAGGAGTTTTTGTGCGAGCGACAAATGCAAAAAAGAGCATATACGGAACCAAATGGATGTTGGTGATACCATTTATGCGCGCAAATATGGCATATGGTCGCAAACAGGACACGACCGTCGTAAATGTCCTTCAACGGGTTTGGGTTGATGTGATAATCCAGCTCCTGGTGGAGTTCATCTAATATGCCCAACTATCAAGGATACACGTAGTGTTTTGTTTCCGTAATGTGGTTGTAATAAGTGTAAGTAGTTGTTTATCTTGCAGAATGTATGAAATTAAATTATGTTCCATTGTTGTTAAATCTTATTGATATTTAACATTAATACTTCAGTACAACAATCTAACATAAATCCATTTAAAAAAAACAATTATCTTGTCGACCTGAAAAAGCTGCTCGCCTGCAAAAGCTATCTTCTGGAAAAGTTGTATTGTACCCGAAAGAATTTTTAACACACAAAGCATAGCACGGGAATACTATGTTATGTGTATTGTCTTGTCGACCTGAAAAGCTACTCGCCTGCAAAAGCTATCTTTTGGAAAAGTTGTATTGTACCCGAAAGAATCTTTAACACGCGAAGCATAGCGCGGTGAAATACTACGTTATGTGTGATGTCTTGTCGACCTGAAAAGTTGCGCGCCTGCAAAAGCTATCTTCTGGAAAAGCTATATTGTACCCGAAAGAACCTTTAACACACGAAGCATAGCGCGGTGAAATACTACTTTATGTGTGTTGTCTTGTCGACCTGAAAAGCCGCTCTCCTTCAGAAGCTATCTTCTGAAAAAGTTGTATTGTACCCGAAAGAATCTTTAACACGCGAAGCATAGCGCGGTGAAATACTACGTTATGTGTGTTGTCTTGTCGATCTGAAAAGTTGTTTGCCTGCAAAAGCTATCTTCTAGAAAAGTTGTATCGTACCCGAAAGAATCTTTAACATGCGAAGCATAGCGCGGTGAAATACTACGTTATGTGTGATGTCTTGTCGACCTGAAAAGTTGCTCGCCTGCAAAAGCTATCTTCTGGAAAAGCTATATTGTACCCGAAAGAACCTTTAACACACGAAGCATAGCGCGGTGAAATACTACTTTATGTGTGTTGTCTTGTCGACCTGAAAAGCCGCTCGCCTTCAGAAGCTATCTTCTGAAAAAGTTGTATTGTACCCGAAAGAATCTTTAACACGCGAAGCATAGCACGGTGAAATACTACGTTATGTGTGTTGTATTGTCGACCTGAAAAGCTATCTTCTGGAAAAGTTATATTGTACCCAAAAGAATCTTTAACACACGAAGCATAGCGCAGTGAAATACTACGTTATGTGGGTTGTCTTGCCTATAAATGACTAGCGCATTTTAGTCATTATCTGCGCCTAACCAAAACAAATAGCAAAATTTTCCCTAAATTTTTCATTTTTCTTGCATTAACAAATGTCTAGACGCAATGACCAACCAAGGTGCCATTATAGCAAACGTGCGATTATGAAGGCATGTTGGTGCGATGGTAATGTTGGGCGTAGATACTGGATGTGTCTATAAAGGTTTGGAGTCAATGACGGAAATCATTGTATGTTTGAGGAATGGTATGATGAACCATTAACCAGGAATAATACAAACCATGTTTGTAGTATGTTTGGAATATGAACGGTGAATATCAATGCCGTGAGTCTGAAATGCAACGAGAAATTGTGGCATTGCAGAAGAAACTAAAATATGCGGAAGAAGAAAAAATTAAAATATAAGAGAAATTTAAGTGGTTGGAGCGTAGAATAATAGGCGGTAGTGACTAAACAAAAACATGTATGTGTTGAGTGTAGTATTATATCTTTATGTTTTCCATGTCATGTATTTTAATTAGTTGTACTGAATTTAAAATATGTTAAGTTGTTATGTTTGTGTTTGTGTTGTAGTATTAAAATAACAAAGAACCGGAGAAATAAAAACATAATGCGCATATAATATAAATAATAAATATTGTTGCTATTATTTAGTGAATGTCATACGTACATAAAATACAAAAAGAATCAATACGTCCCACATCCTGTGTGCTTCAATGCAGCCATTGGCCTGAGGCGCATCCCATCCCGCCCGGCTACGCTATCAGGATCATCCTCATCACGTCGCCTCTTTATCGCAGGATGCGCTGCAACATGATCGTCAGTAGGGCTGACAGGCTCGGTAGAAGGGGTCGTCGGTTCGACAGTAACCTACAGAATAATAAGATATTTCAGTATTTGAAAATATATATTAGTAATGTACGTGTTAATTCACAAAAATTTAAATCTTTTTACCATGGTCTCGTCGGGCTCCTGAATATAATCATCCGTCGCAGCCAGGTCAGTATCGCATAAAGTGGCCTCCGTGATGGGCGAGGATGAAGCCTTAATAAAAAAATATAAAGATATTTATGGTTAATCAATGAGATAAAAACAAATTCAAATTTAATAGTAATACAAACATACCTGCGTATGTGAAAGATCCCTAGCATCCCTCGGTGATGAGCCATAACTCAGCCGGCGCCCACTATCTACATC
Source organism: Nicotiana knightiana (assembly GCA_005239525.1). Taxonomy (NCBI): domain Eukaryota; kingdom Viridiplantae; phylum Streptophyta; class Magnoliopsida; order Solanales; family Solanaceae; genus Nicotiana; species Nicotiana knightiana. Next base: position 14,509 of record ML385419.1, on the reverse strand, counting down.
TCGTATTGGCCGATCATCAGCAACGGTCGTTGGGCCAGGAGGATAAATAAAATACTGATCCTAATCATCTCGCATAATGCCCGTGCCCGTGATCAACAATGGATTTGACGGGGTCACCTGCGAAGTCCCTGGAGTGAGATGAAGCTGAAGGCTGAAAGACGGGATGCTGCTGTGAGGGTAGTCTGGCTCATGGAGGTCACCCGACTGATCAACTCCAACACCTCAACAGGTGCCTCAACGCCCCCTTGTCGGGGACCACCTCCTCACCGACCCCCACAACCTCGTGGGACACCCCTACCTCGTGGGACACCCCTACCTCGCGGGGCACGCCTGCCACGTCAACCACGCTCCGACGCCACTGGTGCCCCACGACAGTACTTCTCTGGCGCCACATAATCAGTCGCGTATCCCAAGCGATCATCATCTCGGTCTCGCCTCAATGTCTGGGAAGACAAATCAGTAACCTGCCAGCCATACTTGTGCAAAGCGGCTGCTCCCTCTCTGATATACCGCTGCATCTGCAGTCCTAACTAGTGGAACCGATATAGGCCAATAGCCTGCACAACATGTAAAATATAAACATGGAACGCTAGGTTAAAGTTATAAGTAAGTATACCAAATAACATACCAGTGCCTCGTGCCTCTCGACATATAAAACGTACTGACCGCTAGCGTGATAAATGGTATTCCCGATGAAAAGTCAGTTAACGTTGCTGTACCAGACCATTTAATCATGCTCAGTATCCGTTCGACGCGGTGAAATGGGGGCCCGAATCAGGTCAAGTTGCCGGACCCAAGTATCACTCTGCGCCTCTAGCCATGTTACATATGTCTGGTCCACCCTGGAATGATCATCCCGCTGGTAATGTGTGGTATGCCAAGCGGGCGGTGGCGGTACAATCTGCGGGCGACCAAACTAGCGAAGTACCCGCTCGGTGGCATGATGCTCCACAATATCAAGGCACATCAACGGGACAGAAGAGCTCCACATAAGTCGGTCGGCCGAGCAATAATCACGCAAGCCAGCTATCAGGTCGTCGTTGTATGGCCTCCAAATGAACTATTAAATAATAACAGAAAACGTTAGTATACACAACACATATGAAGCTAGGCCAAGTAAACTTAGGTATAGATTTACTTTTGTGCCCTCCAACAAATCCAACAAATCCCTGTACAAGGGGAGATTATGTCGAGCCTCGTACTCTCGTCCATATCCTCGCCTATCAACCCACCTCCTAGCTAGAGGGAGAAATGGAGGTGGTGCACCCGGAGCTAAGGGTGGTAGAGGTGGCTGCAATTGCAGGACCCGCTCCCACGCCCAAACCTAATATACAAAGTGGATGGTAAAATTTAAGGTATATTTTTACTGGGTATGTTATAATGAATAGAGTATTCGAATATGTTTTCACCTGTAGCAGTGGAAAAAATCCAGCAACGTCATGCTGGGTGCCCATGCTTGCCGTGCACATTTGCATGTACAAGTAGCCGAGAACAGCAGCACCCCAGCTGTACTGAGGTAAATCATCTAGACGCTCAAGTTGATGAAGAAATCTCAAGCTGACTAGGTTCCCCAAAGTGTTCGGGAACAAAATCCCTCCAAACATAAGGAGCAACAACAACCTCGTGTACCGGTGATTATGAAGTTCCGGTATATCGTCTGTGATGTCAGGGTGCAACGCCTCCAAATGCTACCGGACGGGCATCAACTGTAGACGACTGGCCCCAACCAGTGCAGTCTCCTCCGGTGGCTGGAAACCGGTGAGCCACTGTAGCATCTTCAGGTACTGCAAATCCGTATACTCTCTGATGGCATGCGGCAGAGCAACATGGTGTCCATCAACAGGAAGCCCATACAAGACATCCATGTCCTGCAACATGATAGTGGCCTTGCCAATGGGCGGATGGAATATGTGCGTCTCGGGTCGCCACCGTTCTATTAGGGCCGTGATCAACGACCAATACAGTTGTAGTCGACCGATCTCCACAATCCTATGAAAGCTCGTATCCTGGAGGCGTCTGACTATACGGGGATGGAGAGCGTGTTCCTTGAGAAAGCCTCACATATCGTCAACTCTCCTGGCGCAGAACGTCTGGGCCAGTAACTGTCCCTCCCATATATGGGATGACCTATGATCGCCCTGTAACAATAGTAGCTCCAGCTTGGCAGGTCGGGGATGCAAAGGCGGAAACCATGTCGTCTACTATAAATTAAACAATATTAATTACATTATTTTACTTTAATATGTTAGTTTATTATTTTACATGTTAGTTTTATTATTTAATATGTTTGTTTGTAAATTAAATAATTAATTATTATCATTATATAAGATTAAGTAATTAAATATTCCCAATAGCAACAAGATATCCTGAATTCTTGTGTTCATGATGAGAAAATTTTCTCGATTTATCACTCAACATATTTGTTATTTTAAATATTAGTTTATTATTTATATGTTAGTTTAATATTGTATATGTTAGTTTTATTATTTTATATATTAGTTTTATTATTATATATTTTTGTTTATGACTCACTTATTTTTTACTATAATAAAATTAAATAATTGATTTTTATAATTATACAAGATTTAATTATTAAATATTTACATATGGATTCCGAGCTCGATATGTGAGGCCCAGTAGCACCAAGAATATCCTGAATTCTTGTGTTCATATGAGAAAATTTTCTCGATTTATCACTCAATATTTCTGTTATTTTAAATGTTAGTTTATTATTTATATGTTAGTTTTATTAATTTATATGTTAGTTTTACTATTTTATATGTTAGTTTTATTATTGTATATTTTTTTTATGGCTCACTTATTTTTACTATAATGAAATTAAATAATTAATTTTCATAATTATACCAAATTTAATTACTAAATATTCACATCTGGGTTCATTAGCACCAAGGTATCCAGAAAATATTGTTGTTTTCTCATGTTATTTTCTTATGATCGTTGACTAGAATTGGATAGAGTTTGTGTTTGAACTATCAAGTTTTTTGACGTATTTTTGCGTATAATAGATACTTAGATGATTAATTTCAATAACAAAAAGAATACTACGCTAAAGGACACTATATTTTAATACGCTAAAATGGCAATACATTACAAATACAAGCACTATATTAGGCCACAAGATACCACTAGAGGGAACTAAAGTAACAATTTATCTATTTTATTAGTCTTTAAGCAAATAAATAATCTACATCGGATAGAAAAACAAATCAATTTAATCAGAAAACATTCACAAAATACATAAACCACAGTAAAAAGTAACTAATTAATATATTTTTTAACAACTAATAATAATTTCTCTATTTTTAATAATTTTTTTAGCACACTAATATCATCGTCCGGATAAAAAATAACAAAATAGTTAAATCGCAAAAAATCACACAACAACATAAAACACATTAAAATAACTAATATGCATTTTTTATACGAGTTTTAACAAAATACTAAGTCGGAATACCTCGATTTAAAGTTTTTGGAAAGTTGAAGATTTGGCGATTTGGAGCCGAAACGAGCAACCCACAACGAAATAACGCCTTACCTAGGATGTGAGACCGAGAATATTTATTTTTTGTGGGACGGGTGGGCTCCCCTCGTGCTTTTTTGGTCATTAATAGGGAGGGGACCGTTGTTCCTTTAATTTTTAATGGGGGGGGGGGGGTCTGGTTTGGTGGGGAAGGGAGGGGGACGGGTTTTTATGTAAGTATAGTGCCATTTATTAAGGAGTTATACTATAGTGCCTTAATAAACGGCTCTATACCTACCCGTCTTTTCAAATTCAAATATAACGCCCTTTTAAGGGCGCGATACATTAACGGACAAATGACCATTACAGTATAGCGCCCTTTAGAAGGGATTTATACATATTTTGGTCCCTATCTTTTTTTTCCCACATATTTCGGTCGTTTGAGTCTAAAAAAATCACATTTTGGTTCCAGACTCTTTCAAATAGTGGCTAATCTAATAGCAGAAGTCAAAAATATTTATTTTTTAATTTCTTCCAAAATAAAAGGAAGAGAACAAAAAAGAAATAGGGCTTCTGATCTTTGCTGATTCAACAAGCCAAGCCCATAGAAGCACATGCTATCATTAGTATGGAATTTGGAAGAAATTGGTTGGGTCCCTTAGTTATATACTTGTTGGTTACGCGTTTTGCACGTGTATCAAATTGATGAATATATGTCACGACCCAAATTCCGTAATAGGTCATGATGGCGCCCAACACCATTGTTAGGCAAGCCAACACTAATCAACTAGTAAATTTCCATTTTTAGTTAAACAAACCCAATATCTAACTTTACTTAAATTTTGAGCATTTAAGAAATAACATATTTTTAAGGCGACCAAAGCAGAAGCAACTTAAACAATTCATAAAAATAGGAATACAACCCAAAAGAAAATTAAGTCTACTATTATGTGCCAAGATCTAGTGTCACAAGTATGTGGGCAACTAGTAGAATATACAAAAGATGACTATCCTACTGTATGGGATAGAATAGACAGAATACAAGAAAAATAAGAGAAAATCTGGCATGCTGCTGAACGGTTAGAAAGGGGGGCAGCTCACCGTGAAGTCTCAGTCCCAAATCAGGAGTGCTCGCCTGGCGGATAACTAGATGCACCTGCCTCAGATCCTGTACAATTAAGTACATAAGTGTAGTATGAGTACATAAACAATATGTACCCACTAAGTATCCAGTCTAACCTCGAAGAAGTAGTGACGAGGGGTCGACTTGACACTCACTAGGGCCAACAATAACATAATTAAAGTTTTATGCTAAGCATGGATATCATGAATAATACCGGCAGTAAACATCAGGAAGTGACAAGTTCTTATTTCATAAATAAAATGTCAATTTTCGTCATATCATTTAACAATTTACATTTCAAGGTAGTAAAGCAGTACAAATCATAAAAAGTTCCAAATAAATAACATGCGCAAGTTATGCCGAGGTCATACGACCCGATCCAACATAATAATAAAATGTGCATTGCCGGAGGGTCGAATGGAGCGAACCATAGATGCATCTATTCACCCCGCTCGCGAATAAGTCATGCGACGCGGTCAAATATAAATTTAATCATTTAAATCAAACTCTTCCTTAAATTCTTTTCTTTAAAAGAAAAAGGCAATTCAACTTGAAGCTTTAAATCCTTAGAAGTTCTCAAATTAATTCCATTTATCAGAAATAGCAAGTATAATCAAATAGCGGTGTTCACAAATCATGGTGTGAACCTAAACTACCCGAACACAACAAGAATAGTAGCTACGTACCGGCTCTCGTCACTTCGTGCGTACGTAGCCCCCACAAATACTCACATTTTAAATCAAATTCACCTATGGGGAAATTTCCCTCTTACAAGGTTAGAAAGGAGACTTACCTCGTATCAAAGCCTACTTCCCAAATTCAAGAACGCGCCCAAACCTACAAATTTGACGCACAACAACCCGAAGCTAGTCAAACATTATATAAACTAATCAATCTATGCTCAAAGTTCACGATTCCACTATTTAAGTGATTGTCCAACCTAATTTGTAAGATTCCTAAAGGTCATCCCTGGGGCCACGTGCCCGGATTCTAGAAATTTTTGAAGAAAATTATTACCCATGACCTTAGGAACATAAATATATGATTTCCATTAAGTTCCATAACTATTTTCGTGGTAAAACTCTATTTTTTTCAAAAACCTAGGTTTTCCTCTAAACCCATAATTTTCACTAATTTACATATTATAATCTACCCATAAACTATGTATTAAACTCACATTAGGTAGAAATTACTTATCTCACAAGGCTAGGTCGAAATCCCCTCCTCAAGAGCTCTCAAATCGTCAAAATTTTTAAATAAATGATCCTATAAATGCCTAAGTCCCGTTTTAAAAAGATGATTCTGCCCAGGGGTCCTTATACGCGATCACGACCAAGACCTCGCGATCGTGATGGCTAAACGAGAGGAGCCCAAAAAAAGGCTCTACGTGATCGCGAGAAGACCCACGCGAACGCAAAACACTGGGTCGCTTACTCTTCGCGAACGTGAGGCCCAGCACACGAACGCGTAAGGCAACCGGGTGGCCCAGGCCCAAGCCCAGGCTTCTATCCGAACACGGCCTTCACAACACGAACGTGAAGACCAAAGGGGTCCACGCCCCCTCGAACGCGACCTTACCCATGCGAACGCGATGGGAAAAAATTCCAGTCCCCCAAGTCCTTCATCGCGAACGCGCGAGTCCATCCCCGTTCGCGAAGAAGGAAACTAAAAGTAGAAATCTGGTGTTTTCCAACTTAGTTCCGGGTGGTCCGAAACTCACTCTAGCCATCCGGGACCATGTACAAAGGCACTAACAGGTCTGTAAACATAATTTGAACTTGCTCGAACTCTCAAAACACGAAAAACAACAACGAAACCAAGAATCATACCCCAAAACCAAACTGAATCAAACTTTGAACTTCAAGTTTCCTAATCGCTCTGAACGCACCAAATCATACTTAGATTACTCGGAATGACACTAAATTTTGCGTGCAAGTCTTAAATGACATTACAGAACTATTCCCCATATCAAAATACCATTTGGATCTCGATATCACCAAAACGCATTCCAAAACTAATTTAAAGAACTTCTAAAACTTTCAAGAACCAACTTTCACTATTAGGCGCCGAAATGCTCCCGGGTCATACGAAACCCGATCCAAGTATACGACCAAGTCCGAAATCATCATACAAACTTATTGGAATCGTTAAATCCTGATTCCAAGGTCATTTACTCAAAATGTTGACCGAAGTCAAACTTGGCCTTTATGGCCAACCTTAAGGAACCAAGTATTTCAGTTTCACTCCAAACTCTCCCAAACCCCGAACCAACCATCCCCACTAGTCATAAATCAGTAAAAGCAAGTACGAGAAGTCTTATTTAGGGGTATGAGATTCTAAAAAGCAAAACGATCGATTGGGTCATTACAATATATGCTTTAAAAATTTACATAAATATTATTAAACAACATATTTAAGTTATTAAGTAAAAGTTTTACCGAAAAATATAAGTTACTTAAATGATGAATATTGATGTCATTTAGTTAACACCATAAAGAAAAAAATTGCAGTTCCACATAGGTCCTCAAATGTATTATTGTGATTTGTCAAAATAACCAAACTTAAAAATTTAATCTTTTTATACTTTGAAAATTTGGGAATAAAGAGGCTGGCCGCATAATTTCTAGGAAAAATTGATAAGTAATAATATAAACTTTAAAAATAATTAATGTTGAACCAATATTTTACAAAAAATAATATGAGCACGAATGCATAGTACCGATGATTTAGTCGAAGGCCACTGTGACGACCCAAAGGGGTCATCACCTATGTTACTACCCATTCCGTACTTCTGAGGCCTTGAAAAACTCATTTGTATTGGCCTCGATCTGCATGCGCAGTCCGGGCGCATAGCCAGACAACTTAAATATAGATTCTGTGAAAAATGCTAAGATTTGATATTAAAATGAATAAATTTGACTTCGGTCAACATTTTGGGTAAACGGACCTGGACCCATGATTTGACAGTCCCGGAGGGTCCGTAGGAAAATATGGGACTTGGGCGTATGCCCGGAATCGAATTCCGAGGTCCCAAGCCCGAGAAATGAATTTTTGAGTAAAAATTGTTTTCTGAAAATATTTAAGGAAATTGAAAATGAAATCTGATTAGAAAGTGATGGTATCAGGCTCGTATTTTGGTTCCGGCGTCCGGTACATGTCTTATATATGGTTTAAGCACTTTCTGTGAAGTTTGGTTGAAATTGGACATCGTTTGACGTGTTTCGGAGTTGAAATGGAAAATTTGATGTTTTATGAAATTTGATAGAATTCATGGATTTCGAGGTTTGATTCATTGTTTTTGATGTTATATTGGCGATTTGATCGCGTAGCACAGTTAAGTTCGTAGGATGTTGTTGAGTTAGTGCATGTGATTTGTTAGGAGCCCCGAGGGCTCGGGAGTGTTTCAGAGGGGTCTCAGAGTGATTTTGAACTTAGGAAAATTGCTGATTTTTGCTTCAGCTGTTGCAGGTCTATTTGTTCTTCGCGATCGCAAAGCCTCTTCTGCGTTCGTGAAGCCTTAAGCTCTTCCTTTATCGCGTTCGCATCCATACCCTCGCGATTGCGTAGGGTTATTTGACCCTGAGGGTTTAGCCCTCTTTTCCTCTTCATGTTCGCGTACAGTTGACCGCGATCGCGTAGCCTTGCAGGTCTCCTTCATCGCGTTTGCGTGATGTCCCACGCGTTCGCGTGATGTCCCACGCGTTCGCGTAAGTCAACTTCTGGACCCTAGTTTTTTTTACTCTTCGCGATCGCGTCTTCCCTTCCGCGATCGCGATGGTCTGTCTAGTCTACCCTTCGCGAACGCAACTTCCCTTCCGCGATCGCGAAGGGCAATTTTGCCCAGTGGTATATAAATATTTCCAGAACCAGTAGCTACGAGATTTTTATAGAAAGTAACGAACTTCTTCTTCTCCAAAGCCCTTACGCATCCATTGAAGCCATCCCTCATCAAAACTTCTTGGGTTAGTAAATTTTAACTCATTTCCTTCATTTTTCATCTATAATTAATGAATTCCTAAGCCTAAAACATGCAAATTAGAGTAGAAAATCTGGAATTTGGGTAGAGTTAGGCCCTTTTGAATTTCCTTGGTTAAGACCTTGTTTTGGGGTCGAATTTGGAAACAAATTATAGATTCAGACTCGTGGGTGAATGGATGACATGGTTTTGGTCCGAGCCATGTGTTGGGACCAAGCGGGCTCGAGGTCGAATTTTGATAAATTTGAAAGAATGCTAGAAAATGGATAATTAGGCCATGTAATTGAATCTTTGAATCCTTATTGATATACTTGAGTTGATTATGCCTAGATAATACCATTCCAGAGTCGAATTCTAAAGGAAAGGCGGTGTTAGAGGGTTGATTGCTATACTTTGGACTCGAGGTAAGTGTTCAGTCTAACCTTAGCTTGAGGGAATAAGAGTTGAGTATAATTTGCTACTTGCTAATTGTCAAATACAATGTATAGGCATGGTGATGAGTATCTATACATTGGTGTCTAGCATGACCATGAGTCCTTATATTGTGAATATTCTACTTTTGTGGTAATTTCCATGCTTAATTGATGATTTCTATATGTTGTGAAGAATATGTGAAGGGAATCGTATTCCGTAAACTCTGTTGGAGAATTGGCTCAAATTGTAACGAATAATAAAGAAATATGAGATATTACATCATTTGGAGCATTGTCTCAAGTGATAGAATAAATCATGGAAATGAAAGTGAAAGAAAAAGAATGAGTTATTGAAATATACCCTTGCCAGGATTTAATTGTGCAGTTGATGTTCCCTTGCCGGGATTTAGTTGTTTAATTGATGTTACCCTTGCCGAGATTTAACTGTTTAATCATTGTTCCCTTGCTGGGATTCCTATATCTATTCTGTTTACTTACTTGCCCTTGGTTGTGATTGTTGTTTGGGTGAGGAAGAGTGTTAAAGCACAAAGGGTGATGCCGTGCACTTGTCTTGGTGAGAATGAGAGCAAAGCACGAAGGGTGATGCCGTGCATTGTTTGATATTGTCTCTCTTGCTGGGATGTTGACATTTCTGCTGTTGTTCCCTTGCCGGGATTTCTATTTCTATTCTGTTTACTTCCTTGCCCTTGATTGTGATTGCTGTTTGGGTGAGGAAGAGTGTTAAAGCACGAAGGGTGATGTTGTGCATTGTTTGATATTGTGAGGAAAGAGTGTAAAGCACGAAGGGTGATGTCGTGCCGTACGATGTACCATTACGTACCATATTCATTGATTATACATTGAGGAAAAAGAGTAAAAACACGAAGGGTGATGCCGTGCCATGATTTACATTGATTACATTATACATTGCATAGTGAGGACGAGAGTAAAAGCACGAAGGGTGATGTCGTGCCATGATTTACATTGATTACATTATTCATTGCATAGTGAGGATGAGAGTAAAAACACGAAGGGTGATGTCGTGCAAGTTTGTGATTTCTTGTCCTTATTCATATGCTAGCTTGTTGTTTCTTTTCCTTATTGAGATTATCTTATATGAAACTGTTATCTCCCCACAGCATGTCCCCTTTCCTTTATTCATTGTTTTCTCCCTATGTTTCTTATTCGTTGCGCATATGTATATTTATTTATTTGAACTGCAAGGTTTATTTGGTAGTTTGGTTCTAGCCTCGCTATTACTTCGCCGAGGTTAGGCTAGGCACTTACTCAGTACATGGGGTCGGTTGTACTGATGCTACACCTGCACTTCTTTATGTTGTGCAGATTACGCAGCCGGACCCGGAGGACATCATTAGTGGGAGTGTCTTCCAGCTTATCATAGAGGCTTCAAGGTATACCCGCTGGCGTCGTGGGCCTTGGCGTCTCTTCCATCCCTTTGTCTTCGATTCTGTCTTGTTTTTCCTTTAGCTTCAAAAGGCAGACATGTATTTCCTTTCAGACTTGTATTTAGCACTCTTAGACAGTTCGTGAGTTTGTGACTCCAGGTTTTGGGAAATTTTGCGTCGTTGTATTATGATTGTCCTTACTTAGCTCGGGACTGTATTTATTCCGCTGATTAAATTTCGAATTGTTTTAGCTTATTCTGAAAAATTGAGATTATTATGCTAGTTTAGCTATATACATTGGCTTGTCTAGCGGGTTCAACTTAGACGCCATCACGGCCCGATGGTGGGATTTCGGGGGGTGACAACCACAACTCTAACACGTTTTAGACGTACATGTAACTGAGACTTTGATTTGGACTTAGTTTTGTACAAATTGACGTGTATACAATAGTTCAAATATTTATTTTGGAGCAAAAAAGTACATATGATGGAACTTTAAAATGCTTTATCAAATGCATGAGATATTTACAAAAAATATCCTAAATATTTTTAGTAAACAATCTCGGAATCGGGATTTGACGATTCCAATAGGTTCGTATGATGATTTTGGACTTGGACATATGCTCGGATCGGGTTTTGGATGACCCGGGAACGTTTCAGCGCCTAATAGTGAAAGTTGGTTCTTGAAGGTTTTAGAAGTTCTTTAAATTTGGTTTGGAACGTGTTTTGGTGATATCGAGGTTCAAACGGAAATCTGAGACTAGGAATAATTCTATAATGTCATTTAAGACTTCCACGCAAAATTTGGTGTCATTCTAAGTCGTGTAAGTATGTTTCGGCGCATTGGAAGTAAATTGAAGAACTTGAAGTTCTTAAAGCTTGATTCAATTGGTTTTGGGGTGCGATTCTTAGTTTTAATGTTGTTTCGGGTGTTCCGAGAGTTTGAACCAGTCCGTTTTATGATTCCAAACTTGTTGGTATGTTTGGACGGGGCCTCAGGGCCCCCGGGTGTCATTCGGACGATGCGCAAGTTGAGTCTAGAACTCAACAGGGCTGCTGGTGCACCAGATCTGGTGTGCCTGCACCTGCAAGCCTTTGGTCGCAGGTGCGATCCAAGGCGGGGAGTCTAGTTTTCGCAGATGCAGGTCCTTCTCCGCAGACGTGGGACCGCAGAAGTGGAAGCCTATCCGTAGATGTGACCCTATTCGGCCCAGCCAATTCCGTAGAAGCGGACACATGGTTCACAGAAGCGGATCCACAGGTGCGGCCTATGCACCACAGGTGCAAAAATCGTTGAGGCAGTGGGGTTCATTTATTACGGGACTTAGGACCTTTTTCATTCATTTTCTTCCACTCTTGGGCGATTTGAGAGCTTCTAAGGAGGGGATTTTGACCTAACTTTGTGAGGTAAGTAATCTCTACTTAATGTGAGTTTAATACATAGATTTTGGGTAGATTTTATCATAAAAATGGGTAGAAATCACGGGTTTAGATGAAAAACCTAGGGTTTGATAAAAATAATATTTTACCACAGAATTAACCATGAAACTTAGTAGAGATCATCTATTTATGTTCCATGGGTTGTGGGTAACGATTCCTTGAAAATTTCCAGAATTCGAGCATGTGCGCCCGGGGGTGAATTTTAGGAATCTTGCAATTTGGGTTAGGAAATCATTTTAATAGTGGAGATATGAACTTTTGAGCTTAGATTAATTAGTTTATGTAATGTTTGACTAGTTTTGAGTCGTTTGGCGTCAAGTTTGGAGGTTTGAGCGCATTCTTGAAGTGGGAAGTAGGCTTTGAGACGAGGTAAGTCTCCTTTCTAACCTTGTAAGAGGGAATTAACCCCATAGGCGAACTAAATAAATGTGTGAACCTATTTGTGGGGGGATACGTATGTACGAGGTGACGAGAGTCCGTACATAGCTACTATTATGCTATATGCCGGGTAGTTTAGGACCCGTATCATGCTTTATTTGAAATGGTTGTGCTCGTACTTGCTAAATTGATTACTTGAGTCATGTTAGAATTTGACAAAAGAATTCGTAAAAGGCTAAGTTCACCTATTTTGAAGAATTTATTGGAATACTTTACTGTATAATGAGATATTGTGTTTCCTTGAAAATAATTGCTATTTGTGGATCGGGTCGAGCGCCTCGGTAGTAAATAGATGCATCTGTGGTTCGCGCCGTTCGACCTTCCAGCAGTGCACAATTTAATATTATGTTGGATAGTGTCGTACGACCTCGACATAGCTTGCGCATGATAATTCTTTGATACACTCTATGATTGTTATTACTTAAATGTTTTGAAATGTAACTGTTATATGATAATCCAGAAATTAGCATTTATAATTGTGAAATAAGGACTTATATCTTCATATTCTTGAGCTTTCAGTATTTTTCATGCAAATCCATGCTTAGTATAATATTTTAATATATTATTGTTAGCCCTAGTGAGTGTCAAGTCGACCCCCCGTCACTACTTCTTCGAAGTTAGACTGGATACTTACTGGGTACATATTGTTTATGTACTCATACTACGTTTTGTACATAATTGTACATGATCTGAGGCTGGTGCATCTAGTTACCCGCCTGGCGCGCATACTTGATGTTGATCTGGGACTTCACGGTGAGTTGCCCCTTTTCGAGCTGTTCAACAGCATTGCCAGAGTTTCTCTTTTGCTTGTATTTGTCTATACTATTCCAGAAAGTAGATACTATTTTTGGGTTGTATTTCTATAGTTATGATTTCCTTTAGTTGTTCTCACTGTGCTTGCCTTGAAAATCCGTTAATTACTAAATGCTTTGAATTTAAGTAAAGTTAGTTGTTGGAATTCCTTAATAAAAATGGAAAAATCACTAAGTTGTTCACGGTTGGCTTGTCTAGCAACGGTGCTGGACGCCATCACGGTCTGACATGGAATTGGATCATGACATTTATCTACAACTTGAATATATTATTTTTGTACAGAATCCGGTCAAAAATTACAATTTACATATAATTTGTATACAACTTGTATACAATTATGTTAGTTGTATATATTGTGCATTTCGTTTCTACACCCAACATATATATAATTTGAATATGCTTTCATCTTCGAGTTTTAATATGAAATTCTAGTAAAAATCACCTCGAATCTTCACAAACTCCATCAAAGTTGAGATATAAACTCCAAAGGATATTTCCCTTTATTTGCAACAACAACCAATCCAAATAAATAATGATTTCACCAAATCAGTTTTTGAATTAAAAGCTTCAAAACATTTTAATAGTTGTCAATGGAGGTTAAACTCAAATTTTTATGTTTTAACACCCAAATAACCATTAGGCATCTGCACATCTTCAAGATATTTTAACCAATATTGTTGGTCATTGTATCTCCTTTAAAACATGAACACTGGGGATCCCTTGGGTATCACTTAGGGGTTCCTAAGTCTTGTCTAGTAGTGGAAAACTGGTTAAAAGAAAATAGTTATCCACCCATATTATCCACTAAAAATGGGGTGGATAACGAACTTTCTAAAAACGGGTCCAAATATGAATAAGAGCCATATTATCCGCAAAAAAAATTCAGTAGGATTGAACAATTGTCAGTCGAGAAAGATAATTGTAACGACCCGGTCAGTCGCTTTGAGAGTTAGAGCCCCGATCCCCTAATATCTATTTTCCCCAAATCTATTTCTGCTTTTGGAACTTGCCGGGAGGTTTGGTTGAGAGTTTCGGAGTGTTTGGGGGACACTTAGTCCCTAAATGAGAGCTTAAGTCTTAGAATTTGGACCGTAGTCAAAACTGTGTGAAGATAGTTCCGGAATGGAATTCCTTCGACTTCGTTAGCTCCGTTGAGTGATTTTGGGCTTAAGAGCTCATCCAGAATGAGTTTTGGAGGTCTGTAGTAGATTTAATCTTGAATTGGCGAAAGTTGGATTTTTGTCGATTTTAGCCGGTAGTGAAAATTTTGATATCGAGCCCGGAATGGAATTCCGTAAGTGGATGCAGGTCCGTAGTGTCATTTGTGAACTGTGTGTGAAATTTGAGGTCTTTCGGACAAAAACTTGTTGGTTGATTTCCCAGTGCACACGCAAGTGTACGTGGTCGACAAGTAATATA
>ML385418.1:8183-35336 GCA_005239525.1 Nicotiana knightiana | reverse complement strand
ATCCTATATTACTTGTCGACCACGTACACTTGCGTGTGCATTGGGAAATCAACCAACATGGACGAATGAAAGTGCCACATCATTTAATGAGAGGACCACATGAAGAGCCACTAGTCGGGGGTAATTTTAATAATAGAATTAACGTCCTATATATTTTCATACGGATAGATGGTTGGAGGGTTTCTATAAACCATTTAGCAACGATAGGGGTACTTTAAGCCTTTTTCCGTATATTTTATTGTATTATATTGTATTATATTATTTTGATGAATGTAATATTTGGATTGTTCATCGTCGTTTTTATGATGTCACGCACCAACAATATGAAGAATAAACTTGTAATATTACAAAGAAAAAATACGAACCTTGATAAAATTATCATATAAGAAGGTAGATAAAAGATAAAATAGAATTATTTAATAATAATTAATGGCAAGACAAGAGAAAAAAGATAATGTAACGATGTGACCATACCAAATCGGTCGTTATACAAAGTGGCACTTCGTTGTTATGTACATATGGATTTAACAATGATATACGATATAATAAAAATTAAGTAATAATTAAAATAAATATTATATTTAAAGTAATAATACGATACAATACAATAGGTAATAGTCATCCAAACAAACTTATTATTATAGCTCGCCAGAGAATTACGAGGCTTTAATTTGGGGTCCGACCAACTCCGATAATGAGATTTTAATATGAGGATTGAGTTATCTTGTTAGATCGAATATTCATGATTAAGAGTGACGATACCTAAAGGCGTACAATTCTTAATTTTTTTTGGAATTATGAAGGTTTTCACTATTAACTCTTTTTACGACTATGATTTCAGTGTTAATATCTCCTCCTCTTACTTCAATATTAAAATCTAGTACTTGTGGACGCAAGTAAATTTATTTAAATAAAAATAAAAATCGTTCTAAATAAACTTTGAGAGAGTGAATGACCAGCTCTAAATGATACTCAAGCAATAAAAGATAAAATTTAAAACAACTAATGCAAGTGTTTTGTGTTTGTAAAGGAAAGAAATGAAGTGTATATGCATACATAATTCTTCCTATCTTATAAACTACATGCTCGATCTCGTAATACCTATTGAATGAAGCCGAAATTTTTCTATTCAAAATTTAGAACTATCGAATGATGCTTAAAACTTTAAATCTTTTTATAATTTGATGTTTAAAATAACAAAATGTAAGATAATTATGTTACACGAAAAATGTTTGACGAGCTCACATAAACTTCAAAGCTTAATTTAATTATCTTTGAAAGAAAGCTGGATTTAGTGTATTTGTAACGACCCGGCATGTCATTTTGCATAATTGCGCCATGTTATCCCTTTTATTGCTTCACACACGTGTGTGTGATTTTATGGCGTGCATGTTGGTTAGTTTCGTTCCGGGAAGCTTTTCGGGTCGATTTGGACCCTTGATTCTTAATTTAGAAGTTTAAATTAGAAAATACTGACTAAACTTTGACCTTTGTGAAAACAACTCTGAGACTATATTTTTATGGCTTCAATAGCTTCGTTACATGATTTCGGACTTGTGCGTATGTCCGGAATTGATTTTAGAAGTCTGTAGGTTGATTTGTGTTGAATTACCGAAATTTGGCAATTAGAAGTTGGAAAGTTTGACTGTAGGTTGAATTTTAGCTAACGAGCTCAGAATTTAATGTTGGGACTTGAGACATGCTCGTTATGGTATTTAGAATTTTTCTGCAAAATTTGGTGTCATTTGGAGTTGATTTGATAGGATTCAGACGCTTAGTTGTAATTATAGAAGTTCTTGAAAATTCCCTTGAATTTCATTCATTTTAGAGTTCAATTCGTTATTTTGAGATGTTATTTTTGTATTTTGATCACACGAGCAAGTTCGTATAATGTTTTAAAACTTTTGTGGATGTTTGGTTTGGAGCTCCGAGGGCTCGGATGAGTTTTGGACATGTTCTAGAGAGTTTTGGGCTGAAATTGCAGAAATATAGTGTTTGGTTGTAACGACCCGGTCGATCGTTCCGTGAAATTAGCCCCGTTTTCCCTATTTCAGCTTTTTCAAGTGTTAACTAACTTAATTATGATGTATTGGGCCGGTTGGTTTGGGTTCGGAGTGGTGGTAGTGAGAAATGAGACACTTAGTCTCTTGGATTGACTTTATAGTTGGAAAAATCAATTGGGAGTTGACTTATAGGTAAACAACCTCGGAATGTGGGTATTATAGCTCGTATAGTTTCGTTAGGTAATTTGGGGCTTAGGAGCGTGTTCGGAGTGTGATTTTGAGATCCAGAGTAAAAATTAGGCTTGGATTGGCGATATTGAGTTTTTGGCTATTTCCGGTCGGCTGTGAAAAAAATTATCCATCGGGGTCGGAATGGAATTTCGGAAGTTGGAACAGGTTCGTAGGGTCACTTTGGATGTGTGTGCAAATTTTCAGGTCAATCGGACGTGTTTTGGATGATTTCGGCATCTTTGGAGAAATTTAGAAATTTCTAAGTTCATAGGCTTGAATCTAAGGTGAATTTAGTGTTTTGATGTTATTTTGGGTGTTCCGAGGGTGCGACTAAGTCTGGGTGATCACTTATGACTGTTGGTATTTTCGGTTGGGGTCCCGAGCGGCTCGAGGTTATTTCGGATAGCCATCGAGGGATTTAAAGTTGGAAAATTGCAGCAGAAGTTGTCGGTGCCAGGCTTCTGCTGTGGCCGCACCTGCGGAAGGGTAGCCGCAGGTGCGGGCCAGCATGCGCATGTGCGGAATTGGTCGGGCTGAAGGAAAGTTGCAGGTGAGAGACCTGGACCGCACCTGCGAAGTCGCAGGTGCGGGTGATTAATCGCAGGTGCAGAAAATGGCCTTTTAAGTGAAAAGCGCAGGTGCGAGAAAAGGACCGCAGGTGCGGTCATCGCTGGGCAGACCATATAAATAGGACCCTTAGCGATTTTTGGGTCATTCTTCCACCATTTCTACACGGGTTTGAAGCTTTTGAAGGGTTTTGAAGAGGGATTTCGAGAGTTCTTCGTAGAGGTAAGACCTTTGGACTTAAAACTCGTTTATATGTGATTAACGTACTGATTAGTGGTGAAATTGTGGGAAATTAGTACCAAAAATTGGCTAATTAGGGCTTGTAATTAGAGACTTTAAAATGGGGATTTGAGGGGTCATTTGAGGTCCGATTTTGATGTTCTTGGTATGTATAGACTCGGGGGAGGATGAGGATTCTTGTGATGTAAATTTTATCGGATTTCGAGATGTGGGCCCCGGGGGTTGGGTTCGGTCAATTTCGGGATTTTTTGGGTAATTTTTGATAAATTTTGAATGTGATTTGTTCCTTGGCATATAATAATGATATGAATCTGATTTTTTGTAGATTCGGAGCATTCAGAGGCCGAGTCTAGAGGCAAGGGCACTGTGGGCTTGGATTTTAGCCGGTTTTGAGGTAAGTAACGTTTCCAATGGAAGGGGAAAAGAAACTTGGTTATGAGGGTTCGAAACCCCGAACTACATGATATATGACTATAATTGAGGTGACGCACATGCCAAGTGACGGGCGTGCACTGAGTATTTGTGGTCTGACTCATCCCATGGCACCGTGTAGTAGTTATTACAGATTGATATTCGCATGTCTATTAATGTGGTAAATGTGAACATGTTAGGAATCATGTCAAGTATAAATGCTAAGGCTTCACACCGAAAATGCTGAGACCCGAGTGGTCATATATTACTGTCTCATTTTGTGATTATTTGATTTCATACACTCAGTCCTATTGTAGCATATCATTTCATGCCTCAGTCTCAATAATTGTTAAATATATGCATATTTATCATTGTTTTGGGCTGATTTATACATTTGTGAGCCATATGAGTGAGGCTAGAGAGTAATGACTGAGTGAGGCCGAGAGCATGTTATTGAGACAGTTATGAGATCGGACTGCACACCGCAGCGATACTTTAATCATGCCTTTGTTGGCTTGATATAGCGCTTGGGCCAATAGGGCCCCTCCGGAGTCTTTACACTCCTAGTGAGTGCATTGATATTGAGGGATGGATCTTCCCTGGACATGGATCTTGTCTGAAGCTGATGTTATGAGAGAAATGGATCTTCCCTGGACATGGATCTTGTCCGAAGCTGATGTTATGTGAGGAATGTATCTTCCCTGGACATGGATTTTGTCTGAGTGTTGTATTCCGGAGATGGATCTTCTCCATAGGGATGGACTGGCCTTTTCCTCAGTATTCAGTGACTAGTCACCGGTGTTTATGCATATTCCGGGATGGAACTTCCCTGGTCCTGAGAGCCATATATAGTACTGGGTGGACTTCTGTGGGAGAGTTGTGAGCACTATGTGCATTTTCACACTGTGACATGTTGGCATGTAGAGCATATATATATATATAGTATATTCGGTTGTTATTTTCTGATAAACTGTGAACATGCCTAAATTTTGTACGATGATGATTTTAATTATTGAGGTTTAGTCCATCATTACCTCTCAGCCTATAGTTTGGGTTCGTTACTTCTGAGTTGGTGTACTCACATTACCCCCTGCACCTCGTGTGCAGATCCAGGTACATCGGGACCCGATAGTGGTTGTTGAGCGGCTGTCAGGGTTTCTTTCGGAGTCGTCGAGGTAGCAGCCGGCGATTGTAGCCTCGGCTTCTCCTTCTCTATCTTCCTGTTGCACTTTTATTATTTCAGACTATGTTGTCTAGTTTGTATTTTGACATTCTTACTTTGTAGTAGCTCATGACTCGGTGACACTAGATCTGGGATCGGGGTTCTTTTATTCATGTTATTAATGATGTCCAAATCTTAGATGCTTTATAAAAGCAAGACTCTTGTTGTAAATGTGGTGGTTTTCCTGAAAATAAATTTTAATAAATAAAATGTGTGCCTTGCCTGATTTCATGACAGACGCCATTACGACTAAGGATTTGGGGTCGTGACAAGTTGGTATTAGAGCCCTAGGTTAAATATGTCTCCCCAGTCATGAGCAGGTTTAGTAGAATCTTGCAGAAAAGTACAGAGACGTCTGTACTTATCTTCGAGAGGCTGCAGAACCCTTAGGAAAAAATCCTACATTCTTGAATTCTTGTCGTGTGAATCCATCTATTCATCAAAAAACGTAACTCTTTGAATTCCATTCATGTATTTGAAAGAGCACGCGAGCGCTAAATATCATCTGTGTATCTACTGCTTGTGATTTCCATGGGTGAGGTGCGAGAGGCGATTTTTGCATGCTGATAATGGGCCAGTCTGGAGGACTTGAGGCCGAATTTTATTCTGTGGTTTGAGTGCTAAGATTTCGGTTGTGTGAGTCGTGCATTTGGGACTTATATGTCCATTTGTGTCCCTATCGATGGGGTTTTGTGACTGGACGACTATGTGGCGAGTGTGATTCGATGGTGAGGTGCGTTCAAATTGTTTGATTGTGACAAAATGATTATCTGGAAATGTGGCAAGAACTATTGAGTGTTTGACTTCTGTCTTGAGACGGCATATGGCCTCGAGTTGTGATTGTACTGGAGGACCTCTTATGTAGGTTAGTTGTGGAGGGAAGTGGATCTCCCCGTTGTGTAATAAGTGTTTAGTGATGTCTTTTGGGCTGACCAATGCCCCAGTATCATTCATGTATTTGATTAACGGTGTATTCCAACAATAATTGTACCCCTTCGTTATTGTATTCATTGATGGCATCTTGGCATATCCACATATCCAGGAGGAGCATACTCAGCATTTGAGGATGGTGTTATAGAGATTGTCGGAGGAGAAACTTTATGCAAAGTTCTCCAAATGTGAATTCTTAGATCAGTTCAGTAGCATTCCTGGGGCACGTGGTGTCCACTGAGGGTATTCAGGTGGTCAGACGAGCGTGGAGAGAGATCTTGAAGCTCAAGATTGCTTTGACCACAACTCCAGTGTTAGTTCTTCCATCAGCTTCAGGTTCTTATACCGCGTATCTTGATGCCTCGAGGATAGGCATTGATTGCGTTTAAATGTAGGAGGGTATAGTGATTGCGTGATAACTATGATTTTTGGAATGGTATAGAGATGATATCAGTTTGAGGCTAAGCAGGGGGGTTATCTCTCGTGGAGTGTCCTGAGGTTGTGTGATCCTTAGGTGATTTTGTAGCAAGTCCTCTTTTATCAGTAATTGATATATGTTGCAATTTGAGTTTAGATCACTTGTCGGAGTTGGCATGACCACTACAATGGGGAATGCAAGATTTGCATACGATTTGAGATACTAGACGGTTTGTATCATATGAGCTTATGAACGATTTAGTGAATCTCACTGCAGTATGGTGGCAGTGATAGCGTGTGAGCATTGTGGGTTATTGTTTGCCTTGATCTTTGGCTTTGAGCCAATTGGGGGAGTCTGTTACTGAAAAGTTGATTGCACGATTATGTGTTGTATTGGTTTCGGTTCGAGGTATATTGGTGAATCAGTTATGACCTGCAGAGGTGGAATCTGGGAATGACTCGAGTAATGGAAATTCTTCGATACAAGTTGTAATGTACTCTATGGGCAGGTGAGTTCTATTGAATGATTGAGTTGAAATTGTAAAAGGTGTAGTGGGTGCAGCGTATGAATTTGCTTGTTGCTTCAAGTGTGTGGATTACTTTCCTAGTATGTTGTTGTACAAATGGGGTCAGGTCGTTTTGTCTGCTTGATTGATGTAATCGAGGTTTGTGTAGAGTGGATGACTCTCGAGAATGGATCTGATGGATTCAAGGTTATACGTAACAATTGGGAATCTTCAGGATGTGTATTGGGCTAGAAATTGAGGTCTACATTGGAGGGTGTCGATACTTGTGACATTTCTACATTATTATGGATTTATCATATCAGTATCAGGAAGGTGAAGGTAATGGCGTTAGATTCGCATGAAGTCTCTTCGGGGTAAGTATTTTGAATGTGGTGCTTCTGGGGATATTCGAGAGAGTATTCAGCGACTTATGAGCTTTAGACTGTATGGTCTTATGCTTTTGTCTCGTGTGGTGAGTCTAGGTAGAGAATTGCGGTATTATGACAAGGAGAATTATCAATTCGAGGGTAAGTCAGAAGGAACTTGGATAAATAGGACAACTTTGTAGTGGGTCGGATCGACATGGTAAGGGATATGATTAGTTCTTTGGGTGGTTATGAGGCAATGAGTTTCTACATGTGTTTCCTATAAATGCTTTTGGGTGTTGGCAACCTGCGTAGCGTGGTTGAGTTAGAAGGATTCAGTTCTGACGGTTTGGTGTTGTACAAATGGGATTCGAATAGTTCCTGATGGTTTCTACCACGGTTAGAGATGTGTATTTTCTACTGACGTGAGGAGCATGAGAGGTATAGTGATTTTTCTTCTAGATGGGATCAAATGTAAGTTCTTGTCTAGTTGGGTACGTAGTTGCTTGTGGCCCAGAAGGGGTTATGAAGTTCCCATATTTATCATAGGATGGCATGGTGTATGCGGTACGTTGTGTAGAGTCGAGATTTGCATGTGTGAGGTCACGATTCAGTTCTGGATGGAAGGTCAAAATTCTTAGGCAACATTGGCAGTATCAGATGACTAAGTAAATGATATCTATTGGGTGGCTTGATGAAGGTATACATTTCATAAAGGGTCAATGTGTGGAGTTGAGGGTGATTCATTGGTAATACGACGCTCTCTTGTTGGATCGACTGCTGATATTCAAGGTTGCACGAAAGAATTATAGGGGTATCCCTCGTGGAATGATTGAGCATTAGGGGTGTGTTATATATTCGAGCGGTGGAGTTGGGATTAGATATGGTGATTCGCGCGCTTCATGGACTTCGAGCTTGAGAGTTCTCATAAAGAGGTTATTTTGTGGTTGTGGACTGTGAAGATACGAGCAAAGCTAGTCAGATGTTAGTATGTGCCATGATTCAGTTATTGTGAACTGTCAGGGAGAGTTATCTATCTGTCGCAGGTGGCCAGAGTTGATTTAGAGTTCATTGGTAGGCCAGTATGGGTGTGTGTTCTGCAGGGGGTCGAAATTGTTGACTCCGAGTTGCTATTGTTGAGGGATGTACCATTCAATTGTCATTTAGTTTATACATATTCTAGAGTGATATATGAGTTACCCTTCGGTGTTGCGAGGAGTGGTGATTATTGGTTATATGCACATATGATGCGGATTTATTTGGGTTTTATAGCGAGATTTGAGTAAGGTAAGCAATTGGGTATTGCGGGATTGAGACGTGTTGGTTATGTTCTTTCTGATTCGTGTGGCATGTTATCGTCCGATTCCCCCATGGTTATGGCAATGCACTTTTAGTACTGGATGTCGAATATTTCGTGGTTATTGATTTTGAGAAAGGTGGCTTGAAGTATTTCATGTCGACCAGCGTTTGGATGGGATCACTCATTGTAGAAGAGTTATGTGGAGGTATGATCCTCGATGTCAGATTCGTGTGTTTTGGTTTTACGATGTGTGCCAGGACCTTAGCATGGTGTTATGATGGTAATTGTTAATGGCGGGATAGTCCTCTCGTGTGAATCTTTTCTATGATTTGAGTTCGTGGGATATTACTATTGAGTGCACGAGTTATGGCTTTGGATTGTATGGATGCGCCATGTCATCAAAGTGGTCGTGTTGTATGAGAAGAGGTCATTGGGCCTAGAATGAATACTACCAGAGTTGACTACAACATGGTTAATAGGATGATATCGGAAGTTAGCTTAGAAATCTGCTATAGTTTCTGTTGGAGAAAAGGGGAGCTTCATGACTGGCTGATCAAATGAATCATTGTTAGTTTCTACGTGTTTCTTTCATCATCACAAGTATATGAAAGTGTTAGAGCGAGGCATTTCATGATAAGAGGTTATGTACCGGTATTGGGTTTTTTTGAGCAGCTATTGTCATTAGGAGTTATCGCTATGAGTGTTTGAGTCATGCGGTATATATGTGATTACATATGGGTTATGAATATGGCTTGACACAACATGTTCAGACTTATTCAGTTTATAGTTGTGGAATTTTGATCTCGTAAATTATTTCAGAAGTGGAAAATTGGTTTTAAGGTTTATGGGTCAGGTTGGATTTCGAAATTTTTACTTTGTTGTGCTATTGGACCTATATGGGAAAGAGTGACGTGGGATCACCTCCGAGTATGTGCATGGTATTACACGGCAATTTTGGTGGTGTTTGGAACAACCCTAGGCACGTTCGAGGACGAACGTATGTTTAAGTGGGGGAGAATGTAACGACCCGGTCGGTCGTTCCGTGAGATTAGACCTGTTTTCCCTGTTTCAGCTTTTTCAAGTGTTAATTAACTTAATTATGATGTGTTGGGCCGGTTGGTTCGGGTTCAGAGTGGTCGTAGTGAGAAATGAGACACTTAGTCTTTTTGATTGGTTTATAATTGGAAAAGTCAACTAGGAGTTGACTTATAGGTAAACAACCTCGCAATGTGGATTTTATAGCTTGGATAGCTTCGTCATGTGATTTGGGACTTAGGAGTGTGTTTAGAATGTGATTTTGAGGTCCGGAGCAAAAATTAGGCTTGGATTGGCGAAATTGAGTTTTTGACTATTTCCGGTCGGCAGTGGAAAAAATTAGCTATTGGGGTCGGAATGAAATTTCTGAAGTTGGAACAGGTTCGTAGGGTTGTTTTGGATGTGTGTGCAAATTTACAGGTCAACAGACGTATTTTGGATGGTTTCGACATCTTTGGCGAAATTTGGAAATTTCCAAGTTCATAGGCTTGAATCCGACGTGAATTTAGTGTTTTGATATTATTTTGGGTGTTCTGAGGGTGCGACTAAGTCCGGGTGATCACTTATGACTTGTTGGTATTTTTGGTTGGGGTTCCGAGGGGCTCGGGGTGATTTAGAATAGCCATTGGGGGATTTAAAGTTGGAAAATTGCAGCAGAAGCTGCTGGTGCCAGGCTTCTGGTGTGACCGCACCTGCGGAAGGGTAGCCACAGGTGCGATGCCGCAGGTGCGGGCCAACAGACGCATGTGCGGAATTGGTCGGGCTGAAGGAAAGTCGCAGGTGCGAGATCTGGACCGCACCTACGAAGCCGCATGTGTGGGTGATTAATCGCAGGTGCGGAAAATGGCCTTTTAAGTGAAACGCGCAGGTGCGAGAAAAGGACCGCAGGTGCGGTCATCGCTGGGCAGACCATATAAATAGGACCCTTAACGATTTTTGGGTCATTCTTCCACCATTTCTATACGGGTTTGAAGCTTTGAAGGGTTTTGAAGAGGGATTTCGAGAGTTCTTCATAGAGGTAAGACTTTTGGACTTAAAACTCATTTATATGTGATTAACAGACTGATTAGTAGTGAAAATTGTGGGAAATTAGTACAAAAAATTGGGTAATTAGGGCTTGTAATTAGAGACTTTAAAATGGGGATTTGAGGGGTCATTTGAGGTTCAATTTTGATGTTCTTGGTATGTATAGACTCGGGGGAGGATGAGGATTCTTTTGATGTAATTTATCCAATTCCGAGACGTAGGCCCGGGGGTCGGGTTTGGTCAATTTCGGGATTTTTTTGGTAATTTTGATAAATTTTGAATGAGTTTCGTTCCTTGGCATATTATAATGATATGAATATGATTTTTGGTAGATTCGGAGCATTCTGAGGCCGAGTCTAAAGGCAAGGGCACTGTGGGCTAGGATATTAGTCGGTTTTGAGTTAAGTAACATTTCCAGACTTGATTCTGAGGGTTTGAAATCCCGAACTACATGATATATGACTATAATTGAGGTAACGCACATGCCAAGTGACGGGCGTGCGGGCATGCACTGAGTAAATGTGGCATGTCTCATCCCATGGCACCGTGTAGTAGTTATTATGGATTGATATTTGCATATGTATTAATGTGGTAAATGTGAACATGTTAGGAATCATGTCAAGTATGAATGCTAAGGCTTCACGCCGAAAATGCTGAGACCCGAGTGGTCGTATAAATTGTCTCATTTTGTGATTATTTGATTTCATTTACTTAGTCCTGTTGTAGCATATCATTTCATGCCTCAGTCTCAGTAATTATTAATTATATGCATATTTATCATTGTTTTGGGCTGATTTATAAATCTGTGAGCCATATGAGTGAGAGTGGAGAGTAATGACTGAGTGAGAACGAGAGCATGTTGTTGAGACAGTTATGAGATCGGATTGCACACCGCAACGATACTTTAATCATGCATTTGTTGGCTTGATATATAGCTTGGGCCAATAGGGCCCATCCATAATCCTTACACTCCTAGTGAGCGCATTGGTATTGAGGGATGGATCTTCCCTGGACATGGATCTTGTCCGAAGCTGATGTTATGTGAGGGATGTATCTTCCCTGGACATGGATTTTGTCCGAGTGTTGTATTCCAGAGATGGATCTTCTCTGTGGGGATGGACTGGCCTTTTCCTCAGTACTGAGTGACTAGTCACCGATGTTTATGCATATTCCGGGATGGAACTTCCCTGGGCCTGAGAGCCATATATAGTACTGGGTCGACTTCTGTGGGAGAGTTGTGAGCACTATGTGCATTTTCACACTGTGACATGTTCGCATGTAGAGCATATATAGATATATCTAGCATATTCGGTTGTTATTTTCTGATAAACTGTGAACATACCTAAATTTTGTACGATTATGATTTTAATTATTGAGGTTTAGTCCATAACTACCTCTCAGCCTATAGTTTGAGTTTGTTATTTATGAGTTGGTGTACTCACGTTACCCCCTGCACCTCGTGTGCAGATCCAAGTACATCGGGACCCGGTAATGATTGCTGAGCAGCTGTCAGAGTTTCTTTCGGAGTCGTCGAGGTAGCAGCCGACGATCGCAGCCTCGCTGCTGCACTTTCCTTCTCTATCTTCCTGTTGCACTTTTATTACTTTGTAGTAGCTCATGACTCGGTGACACTAGATCTGCGATCAGGGTTCTTTTATTCATGTTATTAATGATGTCCAAATCTTAGATGTTTTATAAAAGTGAGACTTTTGTTGTAAATGTGGTGATTTTCCTGAAAATAACTTTTAATAAATGAAATGTGTGGCTTGCCTGATTTCACGACAGGCGCCATCACGACTAAAGATTTGGGGTCGTGACACTGGTGCTTTGGTGTCGCATGTGCGAACACCAGGCTCGCAAATGCGAAGGTGACAATAGGGGGCAGATTTCGCAAATGTGACCTCCCCTTCGCATCGCGAAGGAAGCAGAATATGGCCACAGTTTGCAATTGCGAACACTTGTTCGCATTTTGCGATATTTCTAGCTCCGCAATTGTGAAGCCTTTATCACAAATGTGATGAAGTATAAGGTTGTAAGGGTTCACAAATGTGAGCCCTGGTCCGTAATTGCGAGAGTTCGCATTGTCGCAAATGCGACATCTGCACCTGGTTAAAGGTTTAAGAGACGTGATTTTTGAACTTATTCTATCATTTTTGAATCCTATACTCGGTAGGAGGCAATTTGGAGAGGGAATTTTCACCTACAAACCTTGGATAAGTGACTCTAATCCATTTCTAATCATATTTTGTTAACATATCTTAGCTTTTAACATCAAAATCATGTGAATCAAAGTGAAAATTTGTGAAACTTTGTCAAGTTTTTGAAAAATAAAAAGTTGAGTCTTGAGAGTCAATTTGGGCTCGGATTTTGAAACTAATCACATATATGAACTCATGGGGTCATGGATAGGCAGTATTTACCATTGGACCCGAGTTTTGACCGGGCGGGCCCGTGTTTTCTTTTGTTGACTTTTTGGGATAAGTGTAAAATCTTAACTTTATCAATTGCAATTGAATTCCCTATCATTGTTAGATGATATTGCGTCGAATTTGATTAGATTTGATCCATGTGAAGGCAGTTTTTAAGGGAAAAGCTATCTCCGAGTGTTGAATTGGCCTAGTTGAGGTAAATGTCTTGCCTAACTTCGTGTGGGGAAACTACCCATTAAGATTGGTATTGTTTGATCCAATTGTGCTAAGTGAAATCCGTATGCGCAAGGTGACGAGTGGGTATACAGGTTGTTCATGGTAATTGACCAATTTAGGCTACTTACACTATTTGCATGCTTTAATTGAATGCCCTATCTTGTTCTAATTATCTCAGTCAATCTATTCTTACTTGTGTTAGTCTATCCTTACATGCCTGAAATGATTACGTTAATACTTGTTCTACCTCCTAATTGATAATTTGCTATATGCTCTAGTTGAACTTGTTGCCTCTTTTATTGTTATATGCTATCTCTTCATTGTTGATTATCCTTATTTGGAGTCATTATACGTGCTATCTCTTTTATTGTTGTTTATCATTAACGAAGGTATTGTTCGTGTTATCTCTTTCGTTGTTGATTCCATTATTTGGAGTCATTGATACAAGTTTGATTTTCTACTGTGAGTTATTCCTATTTAACATCGTGGTTATATATTGTCTCTCATTGTTGAATTGTTGGTATTGAGGTTGTGAAAGTCGTTATCACGTTAAGGCGAAATTGTTATTGTTGAAACATCTTCCTTCTGAGTATTTTACATTCATTATTGTTGTTGATATTCGTGTGGCTGTTATGATGGAGCTGTGGGCTATTGTTGTGGAGACATTGATATTGTGGATTGTTGGCAAATTATGATATATTGGAACATGTGGTAAGAGTTGTTATTGCAATGTGATATTGACGCACATGTGACGGTATAAGGCTTGGGGTTAATGTGCATGTGGCAGTATAAGGTGGAACTTATGTGCATGTTGCTTGTTGGGGAGCTACGTGAAGCCACATGGCATCATAAAGTGGGCTAAGGTGTGTGTAGCTATTTCGGGAAAATTGTTTTCAAAACCTATTTCAAATGTAAAGCTCAAGCGACGATATAAGGAAAGATTGTGATTGAAATTGAGAAGTGTGAATATGAGGCGGTACCTCAGTTGTGGTTCTTGATTATACGAGGCAATATCTCAATTTTGATTTCATTATACCCGAGACGGTACCTCATTGTGATTCTTGCTTTTTATTTCATGTTGCAAAGTATTTTTGTGAAAATTACTCCTTGTTGTTTCATTATTTATTATTATAGCAGTTGTTGTCCATTCATGATCATTGTAGCCCTTTAGTTGCTTCTTTTATACTATTTCCATTGTTAATTTATGGTATTAGTTAATGTTATTATCTTCTTTCGTACCGACTGTTTCTTCACTTCTCATTACATATCCGTATTATATTTTCATATTATTTATTTATATCCTAGTAGGTGTCTTGACCTGGCCTCGTCACTACTCTACTGAGGTTAGGCTCGATACTTACTAGGTACCATTGTGGTGTACTCATACTTCGCTTCTGCACATTTTTGTGCAGATCTAAATACGTCTGCTTGTGCCGGTCGTTAGAGATTACCTGCTAGCTGCCTTTATCGGAGAGTTCAAGGTATGCCTGCTCGGCGTCCGCAGGCCTCGAAGTCATCTTCCGTTATTCTCATTATTATTATAATTTTCTTTCAAATGCCGATGTATTATATATTTTAGCTTATTCTATAGAGCTTATGACTTTGTTCCATGTTTCTTAGGAATTGTATGGTTGAGATTCTATTTTTCAGAGGTTTATATGAGTTTATTAGACTGTTATTTAGTATTTTGTTAATTACATTTGTTCAATTGCTATCAAATATTAGGCTTACCAAGTGGTAGAGACTAGGTGCCATCACGACATCTTATGCAGGGAGATTTGGGATCGTGACAGTGTTATAAGCGATATGCATTTTCTATTGATTCATGCAGATTGTCGATGGTGATTTATCTAACTATCTATAAAGAAAAAAAGGAATATCTCGTACGAAAAACAAACGTGAGTTTATGAGAATAACTTATTGCCCCTTTGGACATAAAATTTGATGGAAGATTTTCCAAAAAATTTTTTTTTTTTTTTGAAATCAGCGTTTGTTCATAAAATTTTTAATTTTCACTTGGAGATGCATTTTGGAAATTTTTGAAAATTTGAAAAAATGTAAAAAACAGTTTTTCAAAATTTTCACTCAAATCACTCACAAAACTTCAAAAACAACCCAAACTGAAATTTATGTCCAAACCAACTCTAAATTGTTTGATATGCAGGGAGCTCAAAAATTATTTTTTGTCCAAACACAACTCTAAATGATGGTGTTGCTATGCAGTGAGCTCAAACATTATTTTTTGCAAATGTTGGAAGAGTAATTAAGACACTGCTAAAGTTCATGTAATATTAACTAATTACTAGCTAAAACAAAATTCAAGTCACCTACAGTTAAACAATTTAGAAAAAATCATATTTAATTAATAAAGATACCCTTTGATTAATCTCAGAACGGAAGAGTTTAAGTTCGAAGGTGTAAGCAAACTATTTATACAATTATAAATAACTTATATGAAATTTTTACAATATGTATTATAATTAGTAATTTAAGAAAACAAGCAATTAAATTAGCTTAAATACACTGATAACTTAGAAAAAAACTTTACACGTAACTTAAATCCTAAAAACTATGACTGATTGCTTCTACATATAGCAATTGTTTGGAATTAAGGAGCCGTTTTGTTATTAGGACCAGGATTTCAATCGCTCTATAAAATTGATATTATTTTATTTAGTAATTGATTATCAGGATTAGTTAATATGGGAATAGTTTTTATACTAAAATTTTGATATTATTTGTCGCACACAGTACATGGGATAATAATACCAAGATTAGCTATATTTGGATAACACTAAAATATCCAAAGTTAACAATTTATCAAGTTTTAAACCAACCACATATTTTAGATTATATACACTATATTTCATTTAATTCAATGAACCAAGTAAATCATTAGTATTAGATATATGTAGCACTAATAGTCCTCCTTGTGTTTTTAAATTGGTATATTTATAATCTCTTCACTAATCAACATTAACTTTTAATAGAAAAATAGTTGATGGATATGTTATTCATACTAAATATAAATAAAAGAATCAGTAATACCTTACACTTAAAATTTGAAGAAGCTATAATGATGACGATAACAACATATAAGAGAAAAATGAAATTTATTTATATAACATTAATCATATTTGTGATTTACTTATGCATGATACCAACAAAAAACAAAAAAAAAAGAAATTTATTTGCGTAACTCTAACATTATTTTTCCTTATTCCTAACATCTTTTTATAGCAATGATTTTCACTATATCGAAAGTAGAAAAGATTATCTAATTTTTGTTGGAATAGGGAGGAAAAGATCACGTTATTAGGGAAGGGACTAAAAGCGCACCAATATGATGAACAATGATGACCATTACTCTTCGATGTGAAAGGACATGGATGACTTTGAATCTAAGCCCAAATATGAGGGATGATTTTGGGCTTTTTAAATTTTCAGGTCGCCGAATGTGCAAACGACACTACACTGAGGCAGAATGTACGAGCGACCTAACATTTAGGACAATTAACGTTCTATATGTAGAGATGACAATAGTACGGTACAGACACATGCGGGGTAGGTTTATGCCGGAGAGGTTGAATAGAGAATTTTGCTATGTGGGGCGGGGCGAGCGGGTTGAAGTCTTTGCGAGTTAACACTAAACCCGTCAGCGCCTCGTCCCTCCCCGCTTCGCTCCCTTCCATTGCCATCTCTATCTATGTGAAAGAATAGAATATGGATGACTTTGAATCTAAGCCCAAAGATGAGGGATGATTTTGGACTTTTTAAGTTTTAGGTAGCCTAATTTACAAGGGACACTAAAGTCGCCGTATGTACAAGCGACCTAATATTTAGGACTATTAATGTCCTATGTGAAAGAATAAGGATGACTTTGAATCAAAGCCCAAAGATGAGGGATGATTTTGGGCTTTTTAAGAAAATAATTGAAAAAATAATATTGTATAGTTACTCTCAAAATAATAGTATAATTTTTTTTGTACGTATGTATATATATATATATATATATATATTCTATATGTTATATATAAAATTTCTACTCTTTTAGCTATCCAATATAAATAATTTCTGACGGGCTAAAAGTGATATACATCGAGCAGTCGGCAAATACACAGGGGACCTCTAGTGTTGATATTATAGTACTCCATCTCTTCAAAATTGGGGTCGTTCTGCTATTTATAAAACTTGTGGGGAATATATTTTTCCTCCTCTTTTCTTCTTCACACAGTAGGTTTTCCTGCTCGTCCCTTTAGCTCCGCCGCCGTATTCATCCACCGCCACTGTATTTCTTCCACCGCCGTAAGTTCCTCCGCTGTATAAATTAATCTAATTAGGTACGTTCTATTTGCTATATATTATTTAGCAAATTAGTATATTTATTGCAGTGTATTTGTTTGAAATAAAAAAACTTCAATTAATTTTTTTTTTTTTAAATTTAGTAATAAATGGCGCATAGGTTGCTGAGAGATGCAGAAGCAGATGGATGGGAACGATCTGATTTTCCGATTATTTGTGAGTCTTGTCTTGGAGATAGTCCTTACGTACGAATGGTAATAATTTTTAACTTTTTGTTTCCTTTAATTTGCTTTTATTGAGTTCAAGTTATATGCACGGTGTAATTGATTCATCTTTGTTTGTTAGTGAGGTGGAATTTAGCGACTTATTTTGTGCTAAATTTCTCCTAATTTATTGAGCTTCTCCATCCAAATCTAGTTGATTTGGGTTTTAAAAAATCACTTTTTTTGTTATTTTCTTCGTACGAATTGGATGGTGTGTAAAAAATTTATATCACCAAATGAGACAAAACACCATCTGGTAGGCAGGTAAGTGTGTGCTAGTGGAGGTAGCACCTGGTGGAATAGTCGAGGTTGGCGCAAGCTGGCCACGACAACACCTTCATAAGAAGAGATAAAACAGCGTGCTAGCAGGGAGAACACCAGCACGAAAATTGGACATAGTTTGAGACCTCGTCTTCCCATGTTGGTGGCAAAAAGATTAAAGAGAAAAAACTTAACTTTGGTATACACAAACTAATGTTTGAAAAAGAAATTGATGAAGTTATCTTCTTTTCTCTTTGTATTTTTTATGGCAATTGAGAAATCCATTGTGTCTACTTCGACATTCTATGCATAATGGGCCTGCCCTCTACCCATCTCCACTTAAATACTAGACCTAGTTCACAAGCAAGAATCAAAATTGTGATGTGCGTCTGCCACACATCCTGTGTTGTACTAACTTGAGGAAGTTATCTGTCCTACTCTTAATTTTTAGGTGAATATAGCATTATTACATTTTGATATAATATCCAGAAGTTCATTTCTGTTTTATTGGGGATTTTTGTATTTGAGGAATCTGGGCTGTAGTGAACTAAATTTTCCATCAGCAGTTTTATTGATGATGGAACATTTTGTTACTCGCAGAAGGATTTGCATTTCTACTTGGTAAAACTAAAATAAACAGGGCAGCTTTATTTAAATAAGGAACTAAAAAATGTAGTTTCTAACACCGTATCGAACTTCAAAGGTCACACGGCTGTTCTTTTAATCACATTGGTCTAAGGGATTCTCATATGCCTCAGTTTTTCACTGAAGTGATTATAACGTCAGAGGAAGAACACATGATTTTATTTTCATAGAGGAAAAGGTTGCTGACCCTCATTATAGTCATTGTATAATGATTGTTGATTGAGGTTATAAACTTGCTTGGACCACGTTCTTAACAAAATAGATTCTAAATTAATTTTACATGCTGTTAACTGACGACAACTTGTCTAAATTCAAAGTTGTATCCCGCTTTATTGATTCTACTAGCCTTTCTACTGTCAAAATGTCAGCCTTTCATACAAGTAATAGTGATTAATCTGAGTCTTATGACGTGGTTACTGCTGCCCCCTTATTTTCAATTCATCTTTTCCTTTCCATGCTTAAGTATTGATTATTTTGATCTTGCCATTGTTTCCTTACAGACAAAAGCAGATTATGACAAGGAGTGCAAGATATGCACACGACCCTTCACAGTGTTCAGATGGAGGCCTGGTCGGGATGCAAGATACAAAAAATCTGAGATCTGTCAGACCTGCAGCAAGTTGAAGAATGTTTGTCAAGTTTGTCTTTTGGATCTTGAGTATGGTTTGCCAGTTCAGGTCCGAGACACTGCTCTCAGTATCAATTCGAATGATGCAATTCCCAAGAGTGACGTTAATAGAGAATATTTTGCGGAGGAGCATGACCGCAGGGTATGTGAAGTTTCAAATAGAAGCTTATTTTTAGTTATAACATGCCTTTGTGCACCACCTTCATATTTACAGTTTACATGCATAAAAAGATCATATTTTTGTTCAAACATCTGTCCTTCACTTTGTCTTTTATTGTTGATCCCCCCCCCCCCCCCCCCCCCCCCCCCCTTTCTTTTTAAATACTGTTTACTACCGTAGACATCTGGTTGTTCCTATACTAATAGTGAACAAATTTTTACTAGCAAATTTGAGGGCGCAAAAGTGGGTAGCTTATTTGAATATTTGCTGAATCTTTGAGCCAAAACTTTCTTTTAGCCCAGAATAGATTTATTGGGGTTGTGTTATTATTAGGTTTTTCTCCTTCCTCACCCCCTAGGGAGGAGTACATCATCTGCTTCAGCCAAAATTGTTGTATGCTAGTCACTTTGCTTTTTCTATTTTTTCTGTCGACTTACATTTGCTTCCTGACCAGGCGAGAGCAGGGATTGATTATGAATCTTCATATGGGAAAGCCCGTCCAAATGACACTATTTTGAAGCTCCAAAGGACAACTCCATACTACAAGAGGAATCGGGCACATGTTTGTAGTTTCTTTATACGTGGTCAATGTACAAGAGGTTTGGAGTGCCCTTATAGACATGAGATGCCTGAGACTGGGGAGTTGTCACAGCAAAACATTAAGGACCGTTATTATGGGTATGTGCAAATCTTTACCTGTCAATTTGAATGCTATTCATTTTCTTTTGACTCTTGATATGTCTTATATCCACATCTAGGTTTTTTGTTTTGTTATAGAAGCAGATATCATATTGACATTTAATCTCCTGGCGTCAACTGTCAATATGCCTTTTAAATATTTGGTTGTATAGAGCATATTCCTTTGTAACTTTAGTAGTCTATTCCTTTTAACTGTCTGTACTATTTTCATCCCAGTGAACACCCAAGAAAAATAAAATTGGTTTTTCAAATCCTCACTCTTCCAAACTATGGAGTTTAAGAGGAAAATATAGGGTTGTTGCTTATTCATACTTTATCTAGAGGACCGTGTTGCATAAATACTTTTAGAAAGAAAAAAAATATTTTTTTTATAAAACCTCAGCTAATGTTGATATCTAATAATTAACCAATCTAACAATCTAAATTCTATTGACAAGTAACTAATAATAAGTAATAATTAAGGTTCTAATTACTAGGAACAAAAGGGACAATATACACAATGAAAGGGAAGAGTTTTGATAATTGGCTTAATCAGGGAAACTACAGCTAGAAAAGAATATACCTAGTTATTCACTATTACTAAGAAGACATGCTCGAACAATTCCTAAGTTATAAATATTAATAGCATGTTTGGCCAAGCTGGAGAAATCAACTTATTTTGAGAAGTGCTTTTTTCAAAAGTACTTTTGGAGAGAAGCAGTTTGTGTTTGGCTAATCACTCTGAAAAGCACTTTTGAGCAATAATTTGTATTTGGCCAAGCTTTTCAGAAAGTGCTTTTAAGTATCAAATTACGAATAAGGGCATGAATAGATTTAATTAATAGTTAATATTATAAGTAAATAAATAATCTCAAAAATTTGTTATTACATGCAATAATTAAATCTTTTCATTTTATTTAAGTAAACTATGAAAATAAAATTTAAAAGTACTTAATTCTTTTAATACAAGTTAATATATTAAAAATCATTCAATAAAATATAAAAATATTCACCCCTAAAATCACTATATGTTAGAAAGCTATCCTAGAAATAATAAGAAATATTTATACATTAGTATCATAAGTATTAGGTTTAACAGTTATTTTGGTATATACTATATTTTGTTAAGGGCATTCTTGGTAAGAAGAAAAGTTCAAACTGCTTCTGCTTTTGGGAAGAAGCTCTACCTTTTTCTGCTTCTCAGAAACTGCTTCTGCTTCTTCCCAGAAAAAACTTTTTTCCCCCCCAAAAAGCTTGACCAAACACCTCAAGTTAGGAAAAAAAAAGTGCTTTTGGGAACAAAAACACTTTTGGCCTCTTGAGAAGCTTGGCGAAACAGACTATAAGATTCTTATGTCTAACTAATTAACTAACAAATTAAAGAAGTGAACTAACAACTAAAGATACTAATTGTTGTAGACCAGGTTAAGGAGGTCTAGAGTTATGATTTTCCCAATTGTCGGAATTCTTCCCGCTATGTCTTCTATAATTTTGTCTAATTATTCTCTACCGATCGTGAATACTTGGTCGTCGTAATTCTCTCTCAAGAAACTACCACAATTTACTAGATATATTCTCTAGAACTGCACTAGCTGACACTAATTCACTGCTCATTACAATCGCATCAAGGTTTCGTTATCTCTGATCTCGCCGTTAAATCCTTCGTATTGATCTCTCACATACGTTAGGAGTGATGTTGTTCAACAACTACCTAAATGCATACTCTCTCTCGAGCAGTACACACTAAGTAGGCGCAGTCAATTGATGACCATTCAATCAACAACAACAAACACGTAGTTGAGCAAGTAGAGAAATCCAACGGCTCAATTATATAAAAATATAACAAGAATTCATCGTCCAAAAGGTTCTTTCAAAATCCTAGATAACAAATTAGCTATTCATAATGGTATACAAAACTACAATACTAGAATTTATAACCAATAATGGAAATAGAGGAAAGAGGAAAAACGTGAAGTTGAATCCTTCTTCTTCTTGCTCCTAGCGTGTTCTTGCCTCCCCAAAGTCTTCCCTCCTTCCAAAGTATTTTCTCCCTCTCTAAAGCATGTTCTAGGATGTATTTATAGCGACTAGGGTTTGTATAGGGCAAATTTTCCTTCTTCTGTTTCGGATTGGAGAAGCTGGTTTCTTCTGCTCCGGTCCCGGTCTCCAAGGAATGAGCTTCCCTAGAGTCAAATCTCGTGGACTTCACTCGGCAACAGTAGCTGATTCAACAGCGATGCTGCTCTTTTCTTTTTGTTTTAATCCTTTTCTAGTTTTGAACCAGTGGAGACATAAGTAATTGCTCGATGACACACGTGGTTGAGGACTATGTTGCCTTGACTTTGATGATGCATAGCTGAACTTGTACCTGCACCCCTCAATATAGTCCCGAGTCTAAGCCACACTCATTCCTAATTTTTAATGTTATCACAACAAATATCTCTGTCCATATAAAAGACCATTTACATTTTCAGTTGAGAAGATTTGATAGTTAAAAATCACAGACATTTAACCTTAAATTGCTCGCCTGTTAGCCATATCCTCACATCAGTGTTAATGATCTTTTTTAATTTTATTTATCAATATCAGTGCTAATGATCTTTTAGTTTCTTTATTTCCTAAATATGAAACCTTGGAACATCAGACACCTCAATAAACACCTATGTCTGGCACCCTTAACGAGTCTAGGTAGCATTTATGTCAAGTATATCAGAGAAGGTGGGACTAGCAAGGTCGCCCTAACACCATAGTTCGCCTTCTAGATCAAGTTAGGCAACATTGGAAGGATCCATTTCTTCTCATACTCTAAGCAGCTGATGCCACCCCATTTTATGGCTTTGAAATGTCCACCTGTTCTTGTCTCTTTAGGTTCACATTGTGACTACATTAAAGACATCTTGTTGAGTGTTCTCTTTCCTGAAGATTAATTGTCCTAATGAGCTTCATTAACTTAAAAGAGCTATATCACTATCTTATTCATGTTTTTGGATCATGCTGTGGCTCAAGAAGTGTTGTCATATCTTTCCTGCAATGCTTGCAGAGTTAATGACCCCGTGGCGATGAAGCTACTTAATAAGGCAGGTGAAATGCCTTCATTGGAGCCCCCAGATGATGAGAGCATTAGAACCCTCTATGTGGGTGGTGTTGATGCAAGAATCAGCGAGCAGGATCTAAGGGACCACTTTTATGCACATGGAGAAATCGAGTCCATTAAAATGGTGTTGCAGCGTGGTTGTGCTTTTGTAACCTACACGACAAGAGAAGGTGCAGAGAAGGCGGCTGAGGAACTAGCGAACAGGCTAGTGATAAAAGGCTTGAGACTGAAACTTCTCTGGGGGAGACCACAAGCTCCTAAACCAGAGACCGAGCTGTCTGATGAAGCAAGACAGCAGGCTGCAGTGTCACACAGTGGATTGTTGCCCAGAGCTGTCATATCACAACAGCAGAATCAGCTTCCTCCACCCCCAGGCACTCAGGAACAACCCCCACCAATGCCATACTTCAACATTCCGCCAATGCCTCAGCAAGAAAGAGCATATTATCCGTCAATGGATCCTCAGAGGATGGGTGCTGTAGTTCCATCTCAGGAGGGGGCTTCTAGTTCAGCTACGGGGTCAGGTCCTGAAAACAAGAGTGGTTCTGAGAAACAACCACAAGTACAGCAGCATTACGCGTATCCACCGGCACCCCCACCTCAAGGTCAATTTTACCCGCCTTACTATCCACCCTATAGCTATATGCCTCCACCACCGCCTCAACATTATCAGCAGTATCCCCCGCCTTATCAAGCTGCCAGACCTCCACCACCTCCTACTGGTGAGCAAGCAGCTTATCAGCAGAAGCCTCAACCAACAGTACCAGCAGCACAGCAACCTTAATTCATTTTTTCCAGCTGCTCCGATCAAGAAGAATCTATGTAAACTGATGTTTTATATTTTCAGTACGCAAAAAAATTATTACTATGCGAGCCATTTGAATTGAGTATTTGATTCTGTTTGTCCATTGCAAATTTCTATTGTATTAGGTGCCTCTGTTGCAGTCGTTCATTTCTCTTCAAGCTTGATTCATTCTCTCTATACTCTTGTCTCCTTCAGCCTTAGAACCGAGACCAACTGCAGTTTCTCATTTTTTTTTCTGAACTTTACATTCTTTTGTTCGAAAGTTTATTTTCGGGTTTCCTGCTATTGGTCCATGTTCCTTGGGAAATAAAAAAAAATTTCTCACTGAATTTGGAACCTCTATGTCTTATTATTGAGACACTGCCAGTTTAAGTAATGTAGTTTGGTTTATGCACGGGGGTATTTGGATAAGTTTGTTACACCTTTACTACAGGAACGGGGAATTGACATAATATAGAACTTAAAGGACAGCCTGGTGCACTAAGTTCCCGCTATGCTCGGGGTCCTGGTAAGGGCCGAACCACAAGGTCTATCGTACGCAGCCTTACCCTGTATTTCTGCAAGAGGTTGTTTCTACGACTCGAACCCGTGACTTCCTGCTCACATGGAGGTAACTTTACCTGTTACGCTAAGGCCCTCTTCACATAATATATAACTTCTCATATATTATGCTAGAACATGAAATCGTTCAATCTTAGTCCTATTACGATATATACCATGATTTTGGCACTATTGATTGACAGCAAGCTAAAAGAGTAAAAATGTTGGTAACATGATTAGTCACGAGACTACTTTAGGGAACCAACATACCAGAATCTGCTAAACCCCAAAATCTTTATGGTCCACACACTCCTAAATTCACCAACTTCCAAGGCAAAAGTTAAGAACAGAAGATAGCAAACAACCAGAAATGTTATCGTACGTAATGGTAAATGTATTTTATATGGTTCACGAGAAGTGTAAACTCAAGGGTGTGTCGATGAGTGCGTTGCAAATTTTGAAAATCAAGATTCAATTTCATTATAGACAAAATACTAGGCCTCTTTCTCCTATTAGCATAAGCCTTGTGGGCAGAGTTACTCGATACCACCCAAATACTCATGCTGGTAGGAGGTAACCGTTACTCGGTAGAATATTTGAAGTATGTGCAAGGTGATCCAATACCAGGTTTCCAATGAACTCGGTAGCAAGTACCCGATAGAATATTCGAGATGCGCTCAAGCTGGCTTTATAGTAGATACCCCATAGATTTGACATCAAATACTTAGTGAATAATTGAGGTGCACACAAATTGACTGAACATCGTCTAAAAAGATGGTTCACAAGAAGTTTGAATAGATTATATATATAGACCGAAGGTTCTTTCTACACATTTTTAATCTTCCTACCACTGTCTGGACAAAATCTTAGTGTATATTTGTGGTGTGACATGAATCTCCTTAGAGCTTTTCTTTTTTTAGAAAATTGCATAATTTTGAGTAGTTTGTATCTGTTAGGCTTTAAACACATTTGCAGACCTCTTTATCTTATTGGGGACATGTGAAGGTTCTTCTGCTTTCATTTTCATTCTGGATTTTAATCACATGAAAGCTTGGCTGTTTTCCCTATGTAAATTGACCACAAACCGCTTTGTTTTGCTATATATGTTTTCTTTTTGTTAAGTTTAATGGATTTAAATTAAATATATACACTGCTAATGTAAATTTTTTAATACTATTAATACATTTTAACATATGATAACTGATGTGTTAAGCCTTTTTATCAAGTTACTATTTAATATTTATCATAGAGATTTGTAATTACGCATAATGATCTGATTGCATGCATACTTTGTACGGTCGTTACAGAAAACTTCAAACTAAATTTTTGTGTATTTTTTGCAAAATCACTGTTATTAGTCTGTATTCACGACCAGAATATCAGAAGACGTTAGTTTAAGAAAATAAAAACAGAAAATTTCAAATTCATAAGTTTCTTATGTGTCCTTAAGGAATTTAATCCTCTCACAGTTGTCCAAAGTTTCAAATTAATTCTTCACAGGATAGAACGGAATAACTATTATGTGATAGCGGCACTTCAAATCACAAAAATTGCTAATTCAAATGGCGGAGAAAATCACACAAAATGCTTACGTTTTTGATTTGAAAACAATGCAGAATGCCGAAGATAGAGGGGAGAAATTTTCAGATTCGGTGGTGGAAAAAATGAGGTTGAGCCTCTCTATTTATAGTCAACAAAGTTGAGTCCCAACAAGTGCAAATGTGTATGTTTGTTTGAAGAGGTATCTATTCGATAGAAAGTTTGATTTTTTGTTAAACGTAATATTTGGTCGCGAATTTGACCATTGGAAAATAATGCCGCGAAATTCCAAATTAATATTTTTTTGCGCAAAAATATTAGGAAATAAAATATTAAATGACGAAAAAGGAAAATAAATTTGGTCCAAGAAGTTATCAATCAAGCCGAGCGACGACGACAACGCGAGACTTGCTCTCTTCTCAATTCTTTAAGAGCTAGAAGAAGTGCTTCTATATATAATAAGCACACAAATTTTCCTCTTCCTATCCAATGAGGGACAAAGTTCCTTTGTAAAAAGAACTAATTTAAAATTTCATTTCCCTCTATTTCTTTTTCCACAATTTTCTATTCACACCTCTTTTGTTTTAATTAATAAACCCAACACACTCTACCTCCGTATGTTGGATCAATTTTAATTAGAATTTACGCCGTAAAAAGCCCGCTAGGGAGGTTTTAGCTTTTAGAGTTTGAATTCGAGACCTCTGCTTAAACGAAAATTTTTACCATTCAACCATATCTCATAGTGGTTTATGGTAAAATTGGTGCTATCAAAGACTGTTAATTTATGTCTCCAAATCTTAAAAGAGTTTCCAACAGTCTATAAATTCCTCAGCTGACATAATTCCCAACAACATAAACCATCAAACATCATATTTTTTTTTTGTTTCTCTCTTTTGGTCATTATATCATTCTTATCAACAAAAAAACAAAAATGGAGAAGAAGCTTAGCTTAGTGCTACTCCCTCTTCTAATAATGTTTCTTCTTGTTGGAACCAATGTAAGTTACCATTTTACATATAATAAGAGAGAAAATTAATGATTTAAAAGTTAGGGATTCAGAATGAATGTTAAGTATATATTTTAATTCGAATCGAAAAAAATGAGTTCAGTTTTATATTCAATTGTTTATTTTACAAATTTTCTTTTATTTTTTTAATTGAAATTTCGCATTTGTATGATTATCAGGCAAAAATAACAGAGACTCCAGCACCTCAACCTCAACCTCCTAGCACTTTTCCAATGGTGAGTCATGTTATGAGGATGAGACATCAAGAGAAATCTGAATTCTCACCTTTTTTTTTTTTTTTTTTTAAGTTGCAATTTCTTACTTGTAAAATTGC
>ML385416.1:405-60159 GCA_005239525.1 Nicotiana knightiana | reverse complement strand
TGTTCATGAGGAGTTTGAAGGGAGACACACTGTCTTGGTACATCAGCCAAGACCCCAAGAAATGGTCAAACTGGGTAAGCATGGCGTCTGATTTTATGGACAGGTTTAGATTCAACACAGAGAACGCACCATATGTGTTCTACATTCAAAATTTGAAGAAGAAACCCATAGAAACCTTTCGCGAGTATGCTACTCGCTGGAGGTCCGAATCCGCTAAAGTCAGACCTGCTCTAGAGGAAGAGCAGATGAACAAGTTCTTTGTCCAGGCTCAGGACCCGCAATACTATGAACGGTTAATGATGATTGAAGGCCACAAGTTCTCTGGCATCATCAAATTAGGTGAGCGGATTGAAGAAGGTATTAAAAGTGGTATGGTTACAAATTTTGAAGCCTTGCAAGCCATTAAAAAGGCATTACAGTCCGGTGGTGTTCTAAGAAGAGAGACGTGGGAGCCGTAATGGTTGCAAAAAGAGCCAAGTCCCCACTCAAATACCAAACTTATCCAACACCTCCACTCACATACCAGCCAACCTCGAATTACCAAGCACCCTCACTAAATTACCAAGCTCCACTACCTTCCTACCAAGCTCCACCGCTCCTGTCTACCACACTTATAATTCCCAGCCATCCCATTACCAATCACCCCCTGCACGCCAAAACTTTCCTAGACCTCGTCCCAATTTTGATCGCCGCCCTCCAAAATAATACACCGCCATAGCTGAGCCCATTGACCAGCTGTATGAGAAACTCAAAGCTGCTGGTTATGTCACACCTATCCCTGCTGCCACCCCTAAGAACCCTTCTCAGTGGGTTAACCCAAAAAAATCCTGTGCATACCATTCTGGCATGAAAGGACACACTATCAAAAAATGCCGCTCTCTGAAGGACAAAATACAGGCTCTCATTGACAACAAGATTATTGTGGAAAAAGACCCCGCTCCAAATGTCCGCGACAATCCTTTGCCAGACCATAAGGGTAGAGGTATCCATATGATTGAAATAGAAGATGATTGGGATCCTGAGGGATCAATCGGGTTGATCGCAGAAGGCGATGCCCCAAAGAAACCCGCAGTCACTCTCAAACCGATCATAGTCCAGATTCAACCATCTATGGAGACTGATATGAATATTTCTATACCATTTGATTTTGAAGCAGCGCCACCTACAAAGTCACCAGTGCCAATTGAAGTTGAGTTTGTATCTCCAGCAAATGCACCCCGAACACACATTCCGTTTGAAGTAAGGATGGCCGCACCAATTCTGGTGGCAATGTCAACCAAGCCACCCTTCTATTCAAATTATATCCCTTGGGACTACACAACCGAGGCGAGAAGGAAAGGCAAGGTCAGGTCTGAGGAAGCAGCCGCAGCACAGGGTATGACGAGAATGGTAGGGTCTACACCCTCGAGCATCTGGCTGAGTCAAGTAAGCCGACTGCCAACTGGCCTCCCCTTATCGAAAGAGGTCCCGATGACCATTGGAGAAAGGTACAGGCTAAGGAGTATTCAGTCATCGACCAGCTAAACAAGACACCGGTACAGATATCCATCCTCTCTTTGCTGCAGAATTCCGAAACACACAAAAATGCTTTGTTGAAAGTGTTGAGTAAAGCATATGTGCCAAACAACATCACTAGCGGGGAAATGGCCAATATGGTCGGCCAGGTACTGGAGAGTCATAAAATCACTTTTCATAAGGACGAGCTACCACCTGAAGGATTGGGGCACAACAAAGCGCTGCACATCACCGTGCAATGTGAAGATCATTTCATCACAAGAATCTTGATCGATGGAGGTTCCAGTCTTAACATCTGTCCATTGATATAACTCAAGAAATTGGGTAAAGGGCTACATGAGATAAGGGATGGAGCGATCAATGTGAAATCCTTTGATGGTTCTCAGAGGTCTACCATGGGGAGATCAGTCTATGTCTGTAGATGGGACCGACTTGGTTCGAAGTGGATTTCCAGGTGATAGATGTGCCAACATCCTACAACCTGTTGTTGGGACGACCCTGGATTCATGCTGCTGGGGCCGTAGCATCAATGATACATCAGGCGGTAAAATTCGAGTGGAACCACCAAGAGGTGATTATTCATGGTGACGGTAGCAACCCTATTTATAGTCGTCAAACTATTCCGGTGATTGATGGAAAAAGGAAGATAGGCGGAGGAACTTACCACCACATTGAGCGGGTCAATTCTATCGACAAGGAAAAGTGGTGGGATAGTAAGATTGAGAGAGTCCTGAACTGGAGAGGATATGAGCCAGGTAAAGGGCTCGGTAAGAACCTCCAAGGGATCACAAAGCCCATAAAACTCAAGAAACATGGTACCACTTTTGGTCTGGGGTATGAGTACACTTGGTAGGAATTCCACGACTGGTCGCCACCTTGGCACGGTCCCCATTACTCTTTGGAGTAGCCGATACCTCATCTTGAGCAAACTTTTAAGCAGGCCGACATTATTTATGGATCAGAC
Source organism: Nicotiana knightiana (assembly GCA_005239525.1). Taxonomy (NCBI): domain Eukaryota; kingdom Viridiplantae; phylum Streptophyta; class Magnoliopsida; order Solanales; family Solanaceae; genus Nicotiana; species Nicotiana knightiana. The sequence goes on along the minus strand of ML385416.1, from coordinate 57,680 downwards.
GAGGAAGAAGCACTTGCAGCAATGAGGAGTTTGTTTCTAGAGGAAGAAGATATGGATTGTTGTGTTGTTCTCGAGGAGGAGGGGGAGGAAGGCCCTTCCATATAGACTGTAAGCAAGGGGATATATCTCAAGAACTGGTCTATCAAGACAACCAAAGCCCGACGAGCCTCGAGGTAGCAAGGTTAAAACAAGCATTATTTACTGTTTTATTTACTAAATGATTTTCCTTTTCCTGCATTTTTCAATTTCTGCAATAAGATCTTTAATGTTCAAAACAGTTATTCAATTCATCAAAGCATCTTCTAAATTTCTCTTACGAATCCGATATTTATTGCTATTGTATTCTCTCATTTCTTTATTTATACAACATTACTATTACTTGTCTTGATGAACCGATGACTGTGACATGCAATGAGACAACGCATCAAACGGACATTGATTTAGATGAAGACGACATACCTGACGAGATTGTCAAAGAAGTTGAGAACTTTGAGAAAAGACCTAAGTCCAACCTGGATGAGACTGAATTTATCAACCTGGGAGATTCAGAAAACGTCAAGTAGACTCGCATCAGCATTCATTTGTCACCATCATAAAAGAAAGAATACACAAAGTTCCTAAAAGAGCATGAGGACGTATTTGCATGGTCGTATGATGACATGACTGGTCTAAGTACGTCTATTGTGGCTCACAAACTGCCAACCAAATCCAACGTGACCACCGGTGAAACAAAAGCTCAGAAAGTTCAAACCCGACATGAGTTTGAAGATCAAAGAAGAAGTTACCAAGCAGATCAACGCCAAAGTTCTCCGGGTAGTGGAGTACCCGACATGGTTAGCCAACATTGTACCTGTGCCAAAGAAGGACGGGAAGGTCAGAGCTTGCGTCGACTACCGGGATCTCAACTAGGCCAATCCGAAAGATGACTTCCCCTTGCCAAATATACACATTATGATTGACAACTGTGCCAAGCATGAATTGAAGTCTTTCGTGGATTGCTTCGCTAGTTATCACCATATTTGGATGGATGAGGAAGATGCTGAGAAAACGGCGTTCATTACGCTGTGAGGAGTGTATTGTTACAAGATGATGCCATTCGGCCTAAAGAATGCATGGGCCACCTACATGAGGGCCATGACCACCATATTCCATGACATGATTCACAAGGAGATCGAAAGGAGATCGAGGTTTACGTGGATGATGTCATTATCAAATCAAAGAAAGCTGCTGATCACATGGAGAATTTGGGGAAGTTCTTCAATAGATTGCGAAAATACAATTGAAACTAAACCCCGCGAAGTGTGCATTCGGGGTTCCTGCTGGGAAGTTGCTGGGGTTTATTGTAAGCCTCTGTGGAATAGAATTGGATCCGTCAAAAGTCAAAGCCATTCAAGAGCTACTACCACCAAGGAACAAGAAAGATGTGATGAGTTTCTTGGGGAGACTTAATTACATCAGCCGGTTTATAGCACAATCTACAGTCATCTGTGAGCCAATCTTTAAGATGCTAAAGAAGGACGCTGTGACCAAGTGGACTGATGATTGTCAAAAGGCTTTCGACATAATCAAGGAATATTTGTCAACACCGCCAGTCCTAGTACCGCCCGAGCCAGACATACCTTTGTTACTCTATATTGTAGTGTTAGATGGAGCTTTCGACTGTGTTCTGGGGAAGCACGATGAAACAGGAAGGAAGGAATAAGCTATTTATTACCTCAGCAAGAAGTTCACTCCATATGAGGCCCGGTATTCTCTATTGGAGCGTACCTGTTGTGCTCTAACTTGGGTCGCTCAAAAGCTGAGGGATTACTTCTGTGTCTACACAACATATCTCATATCAAGGATGGATCAATTAAAGTACATCTTTCAGAAGCCCATGCCCACTAGCAAGCTAGCCAAGTGGCAAATCCTGCTGAGCGAATTCGACATTGTTTACATGACTCAGAAGGCAATTAAAGGACAAGCTCTACGCAAACCATCTTGCTGAGAATCCCGTAGATGGAGGATACGAACCCCTGAAAACATATTTTCTTGATGAAGAGGTATCATTCATAGGAGAAGACATTGCAGAATCCTATGATGGTTGGAGGATGTTCTTTGATGTAGCGGAAAACTTCAAGGGAGTCGGTATTGGAGCAGTCCTAGTATCAGAGACCGGTCAGCATTATCCGATATCCGCCAAACTCAGGCTCCCTTGCACCAACAATATGGCCAAATATGAAGCCTGCATCTTGGGGCTCAATATGGCCATTGACATGAACATCCAAGAACTGTTAGTGATCGGTGATTCAGAATTATTGGTACATCAGGTACAAGGAGAATGGGAAACAAAGAATTCCAAGATACTGCCGTATCTGCACCACATACAGGAATTAAGTAAGAGGTTCACAAAGATAGAGTTCCGGCACGTCCCAGAATCCAGAATGAGTTCGCCGACGCATTAGCTACTTTTTCCTCAATAATCCAGCATCCGGACAAGAATTTCATTGACCCTATTCCTATAAAGATCCATAATCAGATAGCTTACTGCGCCCATGTCAAAGAAGAAGCAGACGGAAATCCTTGGTTTCATGACATCGATGAGTACTTGGCAAAAGGAGAATACCTCGAGCTTGCAAATTCCACTCAAAAACGCACACTTCGGAGATTGTCCAACAATTTCTTCCACAGCGGAGGAATCCTATATAGGAGGACTCCCGATTTGGGGTTATTAAGGTGTGTTGACGCAAAAAAAGCATCAAAATTGCTGGAAGAAATTCATGCTGGGTCCTGTGGCCTACATATGAACGGTTTTGTTCTAGCAAAGAAGATACTCCGAGCTGGTTACTTTTGGATGACTATGGAAATGGACTGCATCCCGTATGTTCGGAAGTGCCACCGCTGCCAGATACATGGGGATATGATAAAGGTGCCTCCAAGTGAGCTCAATGCAACAAGCTTACCATGGCCGTTTGCCGCTTAGGGTATGGAAGTTATTGGACCAATCGAGCCTGCCGCCTCCAATGGCCACAGGTTCATCCTGGTCGCCATTGACTAGTTCACTAAATGGGTCAAAGCAGCCTCCTATAAAGCAGTTACAAAGAAAGTCGTGGCCGACTTTGTCCGCGACCGCATTGTTTGTCGGTTCGGAGTTCCAGAGTCAATCATCACCGAAAATGGTTCTAATCTCAACAGTGACTTGATGAAAGCTATGTGTGAAACTCTCAAGATCAAACACAAAAATTCCACAGCATACAGACCTCAGATGAATGGAGCTGTCCGTTAACAAAAACATCAAGAAGATACTAAGGAAGATGATAGAAAGGCACAAGTAATGGCCTGAAAAGTTATCATTCGTCTTATTGGGATACCGCACCACTGTCCGCACATCAACATGCGCAACTTCCTATATGCTAGTTTATGGTACAGAGGCTGTAATTCCTGCCGAAGTGGCGATTCCATCTCTAAGAATTATACAAGAAGCTGAGCTCAGCGAATGCAGAGTGGGTAAGAAGCCGTTATGAGCAGCTGGCCCTCATAGACAGGAAGAGAATGAACGCAGTATGTCATGGTCAACTATATCAGAACAGAATGGCCATGGCCTTCAACAAGAAAGTCAAGCCTGATTCGCAAGGGCAACTGGTGTTAAAGAAAATATTTCCGCATCAAGATGAAGCCAAGGGGAAGTTGTCTCCCAACTGGAAAGGTCCGTACATGGTTTATAGAGTGCTTACAGGAGGAGCACTCATACTTGCATAAATGGACGGAGAAGTTTGGCCAAAACCGATCAATTCAAATGCAGTCAAGCGCTACTATGTGTAATCTTTATGCTTTCTCAGTGATGTAAATTGAACTACGCCTGAGCTGATTCCCGTTTAAGAGGGGATACGTAGGCAACCATATGGGTTCGGTCACAATTCAATAAAAATCTATTTTTTCCCGCAATTGGAAACTGGAGCAGAATTTTGAGGAGGACCCTCAAAATTCTGAAGCGAGTAGCAGTCCACAAGCATTCCCAGACAACTGGGGCAGAATCTTGAAGAGGACCCTCAAAATTCTGAAGCAAGTTAAGCCAATCGCCGCGCGAGCAGTAGTCAGAGGCGTCCACCCAGCAAACTGGGGCAGAATTTTGAGGAGGACCCTCAAAATTCTGTAGCAGGAGAGGTTGCAATGTCTTAAGCCGTGTCATGTAGTCTGTTCATCTAAAACTATTTTAGATTATATATTATATCTTACAAAATCATGCATATTTTTTTTCCTGAAGCAGCCTGTTTAGCGAACGCTACCCCAATGATACAGACAGTATCATCATGATCAAGCAAACGAGCCAAGTAGAGCCAGCAAGAATGCAAACTAACCTTTACCCTTTACAAAACTCACGATCTTTCTTTGGATGCAGGCACAAAATTGCAAAATCCCCAAAACATATTATCCGCTTAAAGAACAGACATCGTTCCTCAAACTCGTCATGTCAACATTTATTATCAGCATAAACGATGTTTCATTATCATAATGCTCTACCACAATTTAACACCAGCTAAGAATTTTTGTTGTCCTTCCTTAAATCTTGCATAAGGCTACCTTTCTGCCTTCCGAGGTTAAACGCCACCTCCATCTGCATTCGTATCTTGCATAAGGCTACCTTTCTGCCTTCCGAGGTTAAACGCCACCTCCATCTGCATTCGTATCTTGCATAAGGCTACCTTTCTGCCTTCCGAGGTTAAACGCTACCATTATCTGCATTCGCATATTGCATAAGGCTACCTTTTTGCCTTCCGAGGTTAAACGCTACCTCCATCTGCATTCGCATCTTGCATAAGGCTACCTTTCTACCTTCCGAGGTTAAACACTACCTCCATCTGCATTCATATATTGCATAAGGCTACCTGTCTACCTTCAGAGGTTAAACGCTACCTCCATCTGCATTCGCATATTGCATAAGGCTACCATTCTGCCTTCCGAGGTTAAACGCTACCTCCATCTGCATTCGCATCTTGCATAAGGCTACCATTCTTCCTTCCGAGGTTAAACGCTACCTCCATTTTCATTCGCATCTTGCATAAGGCTACCATTCTACCTTTCGAGGTTAAATGCTACCTCCATTTACTTCTCAAAAGAAACCAATACCTCTAGCATTACTTACTGCGCCTTCCTTTTGGGCTAAGCTCTGCCCCTTTAATTTGCAAGATTAAGCTCTGTATTATCAGCATCATACTATTGCATCTTCATGGGATGAAATATCGCCAACTTATCCAAAGGCGTCATCGTTCGGAGGCACCATCTTCATGGCCCGAGAACACCATGTCATGGCCTGAGGATCTCTTTTATCAGTTTGCATATCATTATTCAAAGGCATCATGGTTCGGAGGCATCATCTTCATGGCCCGAGAACATCATTTCATGGCCTAGGACATCATGGTTTAAAGACGTCATCTTTAACCGTCCAAAGACAACATTCATAGTCCAACGGGAATTTGCATCATATTTAAATTACGCACGATATGCTTGTATTACTCATTTGCACATAACTCGGCAAGCAACAGCTGTCCCGGTAGGAGTGATCCCGCTTCAGTTCTCTTAATTACCCCGTAAGCCGTTCATTCAATCAGTCCTATATGTTGCGTCCGTTGTTGTAAACGCTCTATCGGTATACTTCGCCGATGGCTCCTGAACTACATACGACCTGATTCCTATAAAACCAGGGATATATAGGTAGCTCAGAAACCAGGGTGCATCCTAAACCTCTTCAAACCGCTTTGCTCGGTCAAAATTGGCCATCATGTCTTTACCCGACAACTCTTCCATCCTTCCCGGGTAAAGAGGGGCAACTGTTGATACCCAATTTTTCCTCAAACTATTCTAAAATTTGCATATATACCTTCAAAAATCACTCTTTATAATAACTGATATTTTTTCTTAATTTTTAACATTTTTATTAAATTCTTTTCCAATTTATTCAGTATTTTTTATATTCAATAATTATTCATGAAGTATATTATAAATAATTTTTAAAATATTTCCCAGCTCAATATATCATTATTTAATCTTATTAGTATTTAATTATTTCACAAATTAGCCAATTTGGCATTATTTGACCATAATTACAATAAATTTGCAATTATAGCCTAGTTATACATTTTATGCCATTTAAATCAATAATTATTCATTTTATATATTTTCTATATAAATTAATTACCTTAATCTCACCTATTTAGCCTTAATTTCATTTTATATGATTATTAGCTATTGTTATTAATTATTTATCTAATTTTAATGGGTATTCAACAAATAGCCATTCTCTATTTAAATTCTAGCCTAATTAATCCTGGTCCCTAACCCAATTAAACTAGCCCAGACCCCCCAAGCCCAATACAATATCCTACCCGGCCCAACCCCAAAACAATCTGAGCCGTTGATCAAATTAGATCAACGACCCAAATTTTTGTTACCTTAATTAACCTAGACTAACCCCCCCGACCCCTCTCATTCTCACCGGTTCCGCATCTCTCTAACTCTCTCTCTCTCTCTCTCTCTGTTCTAGAGACTTCCTGTCTCTTCAGATTCCGATGGATCTCTTTATCTTCTCTGGCCATCCCTTCGCCGGAAACTTAGAAACCTTCACCACCCTCATCCTCCTATGGTTTCCTTATGCCGGTAATGTCATCCCTAAGGCCTTCGAAGGGAGAGGACCCGTCTGTTAACACCCATGGTGTTCCTACTTAGTCCAGGCCTTCAAGGCTTTGATTTCGAGTAAGGTCTATGACCTTTGAGGCTGAGCCAGCGACATTTGAGGTTCTTCTCATCTTCTTTGAGGTTTTCTTTGAAACCCTAAGGTTTGAAACTTCCGATTCCTTCATATCTACAATAGATCTATGCATATTATGAGTTATTATGATGTTTCCTTTAAAGATCTTCTATTTTTTCTAAACGGTTCTTCACTATTAACTAGGGTTCCGAAACCCTTTTTCAAAATGGTTTTCTTTGTCGATTTTTTAACACTATCTCATGATTTTCCCTCACATTCTTCATTATTAAAAACTTTTCTTTGTGGTATGGTCAGTACATGTGTTCGATTGTCACGAATGGCTTGATTTTTTGGTGATATTACTGTGTTTTTTCTATTAGGGTTTATGACTCTTCGTCTCTTTTGTGTGTATCATGTTTACTCTGTTGATTCGTACTAGTATTTGTGTAAAACCCTAATCTTTTTAGACATAAAACCTTGAAAACTACTGGTTTGCCTGCGTGTTCGCATATGTGCTTATGTTTCATTGATCTTTACCCTATGTTGTTTGTCTTTGGTTCTTCTTGCCTCCCTGACTCACATGATTCCTAATTTCATATACTTGGGTTTCTGTGTTCTTGCTTAACAACCGTGTTGTTTCATGTTGATTCTCTTCAATTAATATTATGCTTGCTCGAGTCCTTGATTCTGTGTTATTTGTCACTCAATTGTTGCCTGACTTGTAGATTTGCTTATAATGTGGTCATTCCTGCTATACATAAGAGTCTCTATTCACTAGTTGTTTGAATTTCTGATTCACTATGATTCGAAAAGCCCTACTGATATCTCATGAGATATTCTTCTGATTTCCAAACCCTAACTTGTTTTTCTTACCTTGATTTGTTACTGTGATTGATATTGCTTCCTTAATTGCTTGCTTGATTTGGTCTGAAATTATTTTCTTACATGTCCTATGCATGGTAACTTACCTTAATTATGCTTACCTACTAGCCGTTTGAGTTCAACCTTCAATTAAGGGATACTTAATTGCTTGTCATGAACACGGTGTTACCTCCTTTCCTTATTTGTTACTTACCGTTTGAATAACTCCTTAGTTCAAGGGAGTACTTAGGCTGGATATGCCCTGATTGATTCCCAGTCCCTTAATTATGGCTAATTTGATTCCTACCATTATTTTCACCTAGTTTCAAACTATATACATACTCTATTCGTTCCATGGAACACACACACAGACAACTAATCTGTTCAATTCTCTCTCTCACAATTAAAAAACTCTCTGCTCTCTCTCTTTTCTGTGCTTGTTACTACTATTCTAAGTTAGCCGGCTGCAAGCCAAGGCTAACTATTGTGCATCTCCTACTTCCTGTTTGTGTTACTGCTTTCTTCATTTCACTGGTATGTTCTAATTCAGATTTCAGTTCTCAAACCAACATGTTTCTATTACTGTTGTAATTCAGTGTGTTTCTAATTTGTTTTTACTTATTATTTTGTTGTTCAACATGTAGCTAGGATCCTGAACTCCATTCACATGTTAAGTTAGGATTTACTTGTCAATGACCAACATGTTTCTGTCTACTTAACACCTGTTTCTTATGTGAATCCCCATGCCTATGATTGGTACATTAGTGATCATAGTCTTAGTTTTTTGGTGTTGATATGTTAATCTAATCCAGAACGTTACTGTACCCCTGATCCTATGAACCCTTAGGAGCTTCTGATTGCATGCCTGTATGTGTTTCTGCCTGCTACATGTTTGCCCTCACATGCTCTGTATTTGTCCCTCAGATTCCATTACCCCTGATTGTGATTGTTGGACTATTCCTGGTCCTTTGTGTGATGTTGAACTTCTATTCCATTCAAATTTCCCTTCAAAACTGTTTTCTTACTTACCCTTTTTTTTCAAAACTGTTTTCTTACTAAACCTTTTAAAAAAAAAACTATGTCAAACACTTTCACATATACTCTTAGAAGTCTAGGTTCTGCCCCCTCTGTGTGAGCATTGCCTTGGGACCCTTGATCTCCCTCTGAACTTTGACACACAAAGGCTGGACATTCCACATTGCACTTACTCTATCTTGGCTATGAAATCCTGGTGTGAGCACTGTCCGGGATCCCTTGAGGTCCTTAGGGAACTTTGACACACCAAGATTGTGAAAAGGCTGTGAAACATTACCTGGCATTGAGGACCTGGAGACTTGAGTATATTCTGTAGGCTCACTATAGTTAACTTCTTATTTTTCTTCTATTTCAATTGTGTAATTCATATTCACTAGTCTGTAATAATTAATTGTAAACACCTCTGGGGTCGGATAGTGAAAATGGGTGGGTGATATGCATGCTGTAGTATAATTAAGGGTAGAGACCATGTTTCTAGGTTTATTTTCTCCATGTGAAATAACAGCCATGTTTAGGTACAACATTCCATGCATTAGATATCATGCTACTTAGGATCTATGCGTATTCAACATCTCATCTACGCTTAGAAATCCTGCCTATAGGATAAATAATAAAATAAGTTGCTATTACGTGATTCTGCCCATGTTCTGAAACTTCACTAGAAGTATTGTCCTAGGATACATAAACTGCAATCATGTATCATCATGCTATACACATAGAGATCCTGTTCTAGGTAAACAACAATTAAAATCTGTCACCTATGCTATTCCTGAAACTGTGCATAATGCTATGATTCTATGTGCATTTAGAAATCCTATTTAAGTTATTATGCATCATGCTGCATTAGATATCATGCTATAGGGTCGTATCTATTTAGCTGCACTTAGTCTAAATACAAAACAGTCCCCTGTTCTAAGCAATTGGTAATTAGTCCTTGCACATCTTCAACACCTAGAATTGCATGTTATTAGCTATAAATAACCTGGAGTCGTTAACAAATCTGAATGACTGTTGCATGTTATCCTACACCTAGGCGAGCCTTAGGTAATTAACTTAAAAATAAAATCAAAACTGTCTTTGTGATCATGTTTAATTGTCAGCATGCTTAAAACCAGTAGGTAAGCCTGATTAAGACTTCCTCTCCGAGTTATGGAATAAATCTGTCTTTGTGTTATCACCTAGATACCATGCTTTAGGATTCTGAATTAATAGGGACCTTAGTTGTGTGTAAGACATGCTGTTTATGTGTACTGTGTGTGGAGGAATACTTGAGCCTTTGTCTGCTTTCTATGCTTTCCTTTATCTGTAGTCCTACTTGTTTTGTTATCTATCGCCCTAGAATTTTTACCTTTAAAACCTGAGGGTCTGCCTAGCACCTCTCTTTAGGATAGGAGTCCTAATTTCCTCCGGGATTTATAGGAAGGGACGGGTAACAACATGCAATAGACTTTTTTAATAACCTTACCGGGTGGGAAGGGTAGAATATGGATATGATGACCGGTGCGCTAATACCACGTGTAGCCCCTCATCGAGGAGTGATTACCTGGTATTGCATTGATGTGATCCATATTATTATAAACCTAGGACACCTTTTATATGCCTAGCTTTTAATCATTTTCAAAGTCTAACCTTTTTGCTATTTTCAAACATCCACGTGCTTAAGACTTAAAATCCCTCTTATTTGAGCCTTTACTTGTTATTTGCTAATTGTACAAATTCACGAAACCATTTGGCCGGGAACCACACTTGTGGATCCTGAAGGGTGCCTAACACCTTCCCCTTAGGATAATTTCAAGCCCTTACCCAATCTCTAGTTAGTAAAGTAGTTGTCATTGAACCCCTTAGGTGCCCTGACGCACCGTTTAAATCGTTAGGTGGTGACTTTTCAAAATATGCAAACCCCTTTCCCAAAAGGAACGAGTTGTCCCAACCAATGTCATAAACCCGATTCCGCAAGGAAAAAGAGGGCGCAACAGTAAGGCTAATCTCTGCCTTCCATTTTGAATAAGGCTAAGCGCTGCCTTCCTATCTGCATGAGGCTAAGCTCTGCCTCCAGTTTACTTTTTCACCAAGACTAAGCGCTGTCTCTCAAGCATTATCTACTTCGCTTCTCTTTCGGGCTAAGCTATGCCCTTCAATCCGCAAGACTAAGCTCTGTCTTGTCAGCATTATATTATTGCATATCATGGGCTGAAATATCGCCAACGTGTCCAAAGGCGTCATAGTCTAACGACATCATCCTCATAGCCGGAAGACACCATGTCATGGCCTGAGGATCTCTCTCAATTTGCATATCATTATTCAAAGGCATCATAGTTCAGAGGCACCATCTGCATGGCCCGAGAACATCATTTCATGGCCTACGAGTCTCTCATCAAGCCATTCATGGCACAGGACATCATGGTCTAAGGACTTCATCCCTAACCGTCCAAAGACAACTTTCATAGTCCAATGGGAACCTGCATCATGTTTAAATTTATGCATAGTATATGCTTGTATTGCTTTTATTTGCAGGTAAACCGGCAAGCAATGGCTATCCCAGCAGGAGCAATCCCGCTCCAGTTCTCCCAACCGTATCAAACTCGATTTCCCGCAAGCCGTTCATTCGCTCATCCCTAGATGTTGTGTCCGTTCTTGTGATAACTTCATCGGTATACTTCGCCGATGAATCCGGAACTACATACGACCTGATTCCTGTAAAACCAGGGATATGTAGGCAGCTCAGAAGCCGGAGCGCGGCCTAAACTCTCTAACCGTTTCGCTCGGTCAAAATTGGCCATCTATCTTTACCCGACATCTCTTTCATCCTTTTCGGGTAAAGAGAGGCATCTGTTGATACCCAATTTTTTCCAAAATATTTTTAAAATTGCATATGTACCTTCAAAATCATGCATTAACAATGATTGGTATTTTTCCATAATTTTCTTATATTTTGTCTAATTTATCTAGCATATTATTTCCAATAAATAATTACAAATCGCGTCACAAATGATTTCAAAGGCATTTATTGATTTAATTCATTTTTTATGGTCCTAATAAGATCAAATTATTACATAATTAGCCAAATTGGCATCTTTTGGATATAATTGCAAAGCTTTTGCAATTATAGCCTAAGCATGTTTTATACTATTTTTACCAGAAATTAGCCTCTTATATTCTTAAATATAAAATAATCATTTTTAAGTTATTTCCATGCATATGATTCATTTTTATAATTAGTAATTACTTTATAAAACTATTTTAATTAAACTATCTGGGTATTTAACAAATAGCCCATGCCTATTTTAATTTTATTCTAAATTGATTAATCTCTCCCTAGTAGACCAGACCCAAACCTGATTAAATCAAGCCCATATACCCCAAGACCAAATCCATTAATCCCCCGACCCAATGTCTTGTTTAATCTGGATCGTTGATCAATTTTTGATCAACAAACCAGATCCCCCCTTTCCACAATTGACCTAATAGTCTACCCCCCAAACCCTCATTCTCTCATTTCTCCTCTCACACTCCGCCGTCATCTCCTCTCTTCTTTTCTCAAATGCTCTCTTCCCTACCCTAATTCCCCCTCGCCGTGCTCTCATGCCGTCGACTATGGGGGCTTACCACCATCCTCCAGCCTTAATGGCTCTCCTGTGCCGGGATTCTTGCCTTCTTTGAGGTCCTCAAGGAACCAGTGGCCATTCCACTCACCCCTGTGCCTATGCTCACCATTCTCAGGCCACCATGGCTCGATCGAGTAAGATCTTTCCTTTTTCCATCTAAACCTATGGGTTTCTAAGCTGGTCTCTCTATTTTTGGGTTATTTTCTAGAAAACCTAACCTCTTCTACTTTACCTTTTAGATCTATAACAGATCTGGGGTCTTTCTGAGCTATTTTCATTTGTTTCATGAAAAACCTTTCGATTTCTCAAAGCGTCGCTTTATTTTTCCATTAGGGTTTCCGGAACTTTTCTTCAAAATATATTTCTGGTCTTTTAATGTTGTTCTCTGATGTTTAAAACGAATTTTTGTTAAAATTTCTTTTTAGTCATAACTTGTTATCATAAAAATTAGTTTTAACACTTGTTATAATTCTGAGTCCGTCTTTGGTAATATGTTCGTGTGGTTGTTTCTCATGAACACTATGAGTTTATGTGATTTTACCCTATTACGTTCAGTAGGGTTTCTGATTCTTGCTTCTTCCGCTTATATTATGTTTATTCTGTTAATTCCTGTAACGACCTGACCGGTTGATTTGCATTATCCGACCCCGTTCCCCTAAATGAAACTTCCCATAGCGGCATTTTATGATTTATGACTTGCGGGGACTGATGGTCCGGGATTCGGAGGTGTTTAGAGTGCAATAGGAACAATTGGTTCCTTAAGGTTGGCCTTTAAGGCCAAGTTTGACTTCGGTCAATATTTTTGGTAAACGACCTCGGAATCGAGTTTCGACGATTCTGGTAGCTTCGTGTGATTATTCCAGACCTGGGCGTAGGTTCGGACTGGGTTTCTGATGACCCGGGGGCATTTCGGCGCCCAATATTGAAATAAGAAGTTCCTTAAGTTCATATTATAGTTTGGGACGTGTTTTTGTGTTATCGAGGTCCGAACAGAATTCTGAGACCAGGAATAGTTCTGTTATGTTAATTATGACTTGCCTGCAAAATTTGGTGTCATTCTGAGTTATATAGGTCTGTTCGGCGCGTTGCTAGCGAAGTCTAGAAAACTTAAAGTTCTTAAGTTTGGTTCTTGGGGGTTTGGAGGTGTGATTTTGAGTTTTAGGTTGTTTTGGGTGTTCCAAAGGCTCGAGCGAGTCCGTATTATAATTTGGGACTCGTTGGTATATTTGGACTAGGGCTCGGGTGGGCCCAGGTGCCTCCCGGGCACCTAAAGGGGCTAAAAACCAGCTAAAATAATTGCAGGTGCACATGTTCTGGTGTGACCGCAGGTGCGGTTGCCCAGTCGCAGGTGCGGGACCTCTCCTGTGGTCCCCAACATCGTAGGTGTTACCCACAGTGGTCTGGCCAATTATCGCATGTGCGGACAAAATTCCGCAGGAGTAGAGCCGCAGGTGCGGTCTCCACTCTGCAGGTGCGGGCCCAAGCTCCCCAGTCCATTTCCGCAGGTGCGAGATTATTCTCGTAGGTGCGAGACCGCAGGTGCGGTCCTCGATCTCAGGCACTGTCCAGACAATGTGTTTTTATACACGGATTTTAAACACTTTTTCTCATTTCTTCTTCTTCCTTGGGCGATTTCCACCATTGTTAAGGGGCTAATGAACTGGTCATCTAAGGTAAGTAAAGTTTACTCCAATATTAGCTTTATGCATGGATTTCTAACTTAATTATCTACATAAATTAGTGAAAAATCAAGAATTGGGTAGTAACCTAGAGCTTGTGATAATTTGAGAATTTAACCGTGAATTTGCTATGAAATCAAGTAAGAATCGTATATTAATGATCCTTAGGCTTTGGTTGAGTGTTCCCTTCGAGAATTATTGGAATCCGAGCGTGCGGGCCCGGGGTTGGATTTTGGGAATTTCTCAAGAACGTGGAATTATTGAAAAATTAGGATAATTTCCCTATTTTTAGCATGCATTGATGTCATTATACCGTATTTGGCTAGTTGCGAGTCCTCGGGTGTAGAGTTCGGAGATTCGGGCGCATCCTTGGTCCACGGGGTAGTTTCAACACGAGGTGAGTCTCCTTTCTAACCTTGTAAGGGGGAATTGTCCCCCTAGGTGATTTAAATGCAATATGTGATAATTTGTGGGGGCTACGTACGTAGAAAGTGACGAGAGTCCGTACGTAACGACTATTACTATTATGTCCGGGTAGTTAGGCCCACATCATGCCTTGTGTTTTTCCTTGATATGAACTATATGCGTGCTGAATTTACAGTTCATATTGCTTACATCCCCAAAGTTATGAAATTTGAGAAAACTTGTAAGAAATTGATCATGGAAAGGTATTCTCTTTTTAAAAAAGGAATAATGTATGTGCATGTGACAGCCTCGCAGTTTGTATTCCGCGAGCGGAGTGTGATTTTCCCCCACCTTATGAGAGATGCACTTTTGGGACGGGCCGATCGATCCTTCGGCAGTGCATAGAGAGATTGAGAGATGAACTTTTGGGACGGGCCGATCGATCCTTCGGCAGTGTATAGAGAGATTGAGAGACGCACTTTTGGGACGGGCCGATCGATCCTTCGGCAGTGCGTAGAGAGGTTGAGAGATGCACTTTTGGGACGGGCCGACCAATCTTTCGGCAGTGCATAGAGAGGTTGAGAGGTGCAGTTTTGGTATGGGCCGTTCGATCCTCGGCAGTGCATGAGCGTGACTATCTTATGACTCCGACCGATTTTCCTTACCTTGCATGCATATGATTTATTTGTTATTAAATTTCATGCAATTGATTTGACAAATATTTGGGAACTGGTGAAGTGGTAATTGTTTTATTTATCCCCAAAATTTTTCCTGGATTTCAGTATCTTACGTATATACTTGTTGCTTCACTGTCCTTACATGCCTAATGTTTCATTTACTTTCTATTAAATTATACTGTTGGACCTTAGTGAGTGTTATGTCGACCTCTCGTCACTACCTCTTCGAGGTTAGGCGGGATACTCACTGGGTACATATATATTATGTACTCATGCTGCACTTCTGTACTTAAATGTACAGGTTCTGGGGCTGGTGTTTTCGGTTATCCGACCGGAGCTTGACACATTCTGGACCTGACTCCACGGTGAGCTGCCTCCCTTGACGATTCCCAGCTATGCTATAGAGTTATCTTTTGTTTATTCCTGTTTATATCCTTTCAGACAACAGTACATCTTATTCTACTAGATCGCCTATTGACTTGTGACACTAGTTCCTGGCACGCACTTATAGATTCTACTTTGGGACTGCATATATATATATATATATATATATATATATATATATATATATTGGATCACAATCATTTTGGCTGTATGTATTTAAATTGATAAATGCTTCCACTTTTATTTTAAATAATTTAAGTGTAAAACTTTGGGAAATATGTGGGGTTGGTATGTTAATAAGGAAAACTCTCACTAATAAACAATCATTGGCTTGCCTGACCCCGGTGTTGGGCGTCATCACGACCCGTGTGGGATTTTGGGTCGTGACAATTCCTCTAATCAATTCTATCTTCTCTAGTTGAATCCCTGATTCTATGTGATTCTTACTTTACTATGTTTTTGATTTTACTTCTTCTTGCCTATTATGTGTTAATTCCGTTTGTTCATAGAAATTTTGTGTTAATTCTCCCCTTAATCAGTACTGTTCCTATTTGAATCCCTAATTTTATGTGATTAACACCTTTTACTGATTTTCTGTGATGATACCTTTTACTGATTTCCGACCTCTAAGTTATTTTCTTATGATATTTCCTTAATTAGAACCTTATGTACCTAGTCCTAATTACCTGTTCTGTACTTGCACTGTTTGAATTATTTCCTTATCTGTTATGCTTCAGTTACACATTGATTTCTTTCCTTATTTGTTACATGTTCTTACCGTTTGAAGTTAACTCCCTTAATCAAGAGAGTACTTGCACTAATTTTTCTCTAATTGGTTCTGAGTTCCATAATTTACTGCCTAATTGTGATTCTTACCTTATTATACCTAGTTTCAAACTACTACTATATATATATATATATATATATATATATATATAAATATGCTCTCTCATTCAAAAAAAAGAGAATCCACTCAACACACACGAACACACTAGTTCAAACTCTATCTCTCACACTCAAAGCTTTTTGCTCTCTTTCTGTGTCACTTACTATTATTCTAAGTTAGCCGGCTGCAATCCAAGTCTAACTATTATGCTCTCCTGTCCCTTCACTTTTGTGGTTATTGTCTCTTTACTGGTATGTTTCGATTTTCAATTCAAGTCCCAAAACCAATATGTTTCTTTTACTGATTCAGTTTATCATGTTCCTAATATGTTTCTATCTATCGTTTTGCTGTTCAACATGTAATCGACCTCCTTGGATCATTGCTTCATCTAGTATGCTAGTTATGTCTTACCTCTTTAGGGTTAGCATGTTCTTATAAACCTGCAATCTGTCTCAATGTAACTCTACTCTGTTTTGATGCTTGTGTATTGGTTGCCTAGTTCTGGTATGCACCTATTAATTTGTTACCCTAAGTTGTCTTGATGCTATGCTCAATCATGTTTAGTATGAAATCCTATATTATACTATCTCCCAAACCCATGAATCCCCTAGAGCACTTATGATTCTGTGACTTTGTTTTAATTAGCACTCATGAATCTGTATCTTACTATTTGCAATAATTTCCAAGGACCCCTGTCTATTATGTGTTCACCATACCTGCTCTACTTGTCCCCAATCCCCAGTTATCCCTGTGAAGGTTTTTTCTTTGAGTATTGTTGAGCTTGTTTGACTGACCTGCTGTTTGTTTAAATTACACAACTGTTTTCAAAAGCTGTTTTACTAAACTATTCTCCTATTTTATAAAACTACTTCAACTGGGTCTCTTTTTCAAATACTGCTTTCCTGTTAAACCTTTTCAAAACTATGTCAAGCACTCTCACTCTACTCTTAGGTCCTTAAGTTTTGCCCCTCCAGTGTATGATTGCCTTGGGATTCCTGTGAGATCCCTATGAACTCTGATGCACTGGGGCTGGCACTTCCATACCGCACTTACTCAATTATGGTTGTGAAATATGGGTGTGAGCACTGCCCAGGATCCCTTGAGGTCCTTAGGGAACTCTGACACACCTGCATATGAGAAAGGCTATGAAACATTTGGGCAGTTGAGGTTCTGAGAATCTGGGCCTGTTTTCAGGCTCCCTTTAATGTAAATTCTTATTTTCCTTTATCTATTTATGTAATTCATTCACATTGGTTTGTAATAATTGTTGTAAACGAATATTGGGGATTGATAGTGAAAAGGGGAGGATAGCCATGTCTGTTGTCGATATCAATGGGGTAGAAAACATGCCTTAGGCTTACATTTCTATGTGCGCATCAGAATCCATGTTTAGGACCAATACATTCTAAGCATGTCATGCATTAGATATCATGTTCTTAGGTTTACTGTTTCAGCATCTCATTTGACATTATTTTCATAACTTAGAAATCCTGCTTCTAGGCTAAATAACAACATTAACATGAAAACTGTTGCTACTGCATATTCTGAAATCATGCTGTAACTTTCTGTGCATCTAGAAATCATGCTTTTTTAGGAATTTTGCATATAAATCATTCTGCATCTTATAATGTTCATACTAGATACCCTGTTTTAGGATCTCACTAAGTCACACCTAACTAAATTACTGATGCATGAAAAAGGGACATAAGATAGTCTCACATATGATTATCTTGTGTTAGTAAAACTGGAAATAACCCCGGTGTCTTTGCAACACTTAGAACAACATGTTTTATGTAAAACAACATCCTAACAGTTTCTTTAATAATTCTGGTAACTATTGTGCATCCCCCACGCCTAGGCAAGCCTTAGGTAACCAACCTTTATAAAACTGGAAAACTGTTGCTTTTGTGTTTACTACTTAATGGTTAAAAGGCTTAAAATCAGTAGGCAAAATGATTAGGGCCCCTGCTTCTGGGTTTTATAAAATAAAACTGCATATCTTCTGTGTTTTGATATTCACTTAGACATCATGTTTTAGGATCCTGTCTAATAATACTGCTCTTGTTTGTGTTTGAGTCGTCCTGTTTACGTGCATTATCTGTGGAGGTAAATCTGATCCTCTTAATTGCTATTTCATGCCTTTATCTGCTAAAGTCCTATTTGTTTTTCTCTGTCTATCGCCTAGTATTTTCTCTTTTTAAACCTTAGGGGTCTGTCTAGAACTGCCTATAGGTAGAGGTCCTAATCTCCTCTAGGACCATTAAGAAGGGACGGGTAACAACACGCATAAAGGTCATTAATTAAACTCGCTTAATAACCACTAAGGGGTGGGAAAGGGTAGATATTGATATGATGACTTGTGCGCTAATGCAACGTGTAGCCCGTCATTGAGGAGTGATTACCGGGAATTGCATGGATATGATCCTATAGGATAAATAACCTAGGACCCCCTATCTTTTACACATGTGTGCTTAGATTGTAAATCTTTCAAAACCTTGTATATGTTCCTAGACTTTATATCTTTTAAAACTTTAGCACATATGTGTGCTTAGGTTGCGAATCTTCTAAAAAAACCTTTATTTGTTTACCTATGTGCTTTTATTGCTTATGTGCTACTTGTTCACAAAGATGTTTTGGCTGGGAACCACAGTTGTGGACTTCGAGGGGTGCCTAGCACCTTTCCCTTGAAGTGATTTCAAGCCCTTACCTATCTCTGGTTATCCAATCTGTGTTTGTAAATGACCCTTAGTAGGTGCCCTAACACGCCTTAATTCGTTAGGTGGTGAATCTTCAATTCCTTACCCCTTTCCCAAAAGGAAATGAGTTGTCCCAATAATGTCAAATACCCTGACCGATGCGAAAGGAGAGGGAGAAGAGAGGGGGGCACGACATACACCTGTGGGAGATGCTATCATTGTAGATCGTGTTTATCATTCATATGTGGTTACCATTGTAAGTATTGAGACTACCATAGATCTTCTATTTCTCGATATGGTAGATTTTGATGTTATCTTAGGTATGGATGAGCTGTCACCTTATTACACTATATTGGATTATCATGCCAAGATGATGACGTTAGCCTTGCGGGGTTGCCTCGATTAGAGTAGAGAGGGATTTCTGGCCATGCTACCAGCAAGGTTATCTCTTATGTGAAGGCTCGGCGTATGGTCGAGAAGGGGTGTCTAGCTTATTTGTCTTATGTCCGCAATTCTAGTGCGGAAGTTCCTTCCATGGATTCAGTACTAGAAGTTCCTTCCATGGATTCAGTACCAGTTGTCTGTGAGTTTCCAAAGGTGTTTCCTGTAGACCTGTAGGGGATGCCACCCGTTAGGGATATCGACTTCTGTATTGATCTGATTCCGGGCACTCAACCCATTTCTATTCTGTCGTACCGCATGGACCCGCCAGAGTTGAAAGAATTGAAGGAGCAGTTGCAAGATTTTCTTGATAAGGGCTTCATTAGACCTAGTGTCTCGCCCTAGGGTGAACTTGTGTTGTTTGTTAAGAAGAAGGATGGATCGATGAGGATGTGCACAGATTATCGGCAGTTAAACAAAGTCACCATCAAGAATAAGTATCCATTGCTGAGGATTGATGACTTATTTGATTAGCTTCAGGGTGACAAGGTGTTTTCGAAGATTTATTTGAGGTCTGGCTACCATCAAGTGAGGATTAGGGCATCCGATGTCCCTAAGATAACTTTTCGGACTCGGTACGAGCATTATGAGTTTCTAGTGATATCCTTTGGCTTGACAAATTCCCCAACAACATTTATGGATTTGATGAACCGAGTGTTTAAGCCCTATTTGGACTCCTTTGTGATTGTGTTTATTGTTGATATCTTGATCTACTCCCGTAGTCGAGAGAAACATGAGCATCATCTTCGGATCGTACTTCAGACTCTGAGAGACAGCCAGTAATATACCAAGTTTTTAAAGTGCGAGTTTTGGTTATATTCAGTCACTTTCTTGGGGCATGTCGTATCGGCAGAGGACATTCAGGTGGATCCTAAGAAGATTAAGGCAATTCAGAACTGGCCTAGACCCACTTTAGCCACGGAGATCCGGAGTTTCTTGGGTTTGGCGGGCTATTACCGTAGGTTTGTGGAGGGGTTCTCATCTATAGCAACCCCATTGACCAGGTTGACCTAGAAGGGTGACCCGTTCAGATGGTAAGACGAGTGTGAGGTGAGCTTTCAGAAGCTCAAGACTGCTTTGATTACAACACTAGTGTTGGTGTTGCCCGCAGGTTCAGGATCTTATACTGTATATTGTAATGCATCCTGTGCAGGGTGATTGCATATGCGTCACGATAGTTAAAGGTTCATGAGAGGAAGTACCCTTATAATGTCTTAGAGTTGGCAGCCATTTTTCATGCGTTGAAGATTTGGAGGCACTATCTTTACAACGTGTCATGTGAGGTGTTCACGGATCATCAGAGCCTTCAATATTCGTTCTAGAAAAAGGATCTCAATTTGAGGCAGAGGAGGTGGTTGGAGATATTGAAAGACCACCATCTTGTATCATCCCGATAAGGCCAATATGGTGGCCGACGCCTTGAGTAGAAAGGCAGCGAGTATGAGCAGCCTTGCGTACATTCTATCGATGAGAGACCACTTACATCATATGTTCAAACGTTGGCCAATCAGTTTGTGAGGTTGGATATCTTAGAGCCTAGTTGTGTCCTAGTTTGTACAGTCGCTCGTCTTCCTTGTTTGAGCGCATCAGGGAGCGACAATATGATGACCCTCATTTGCTTGTCCTTATTAACAAGCATGTTACTGTTGGAGATGATGGAGTTTTGAGGATGCATGGTCGTGTTTGTGTGCCTAATGTGGATGGACTTCGTGAGTTGATTCTTGAGGAGGCTCACAGATCCTGGTATTCTATTCATTCGGGTGCCACCAAGATGTATCAGGACTTGCGGCAGCATTATTGGTAGAGGAGGATGAAGAAGGATATAGTTGCATATGTAGCTTGGTGTCTAAATTGTCTGCAGGTAAAGTATGAGCATTAGAGACTTGGTGGTTTTCTTCAGAAGTTAGAGATTCCTGAGTGGAAGTGGGAGCGTGTCACTATGGATTTCGTTGTTGGACTCTCACAGACTCAAAAGAAGTTTGATGCAGTTTGGGTCATTGTGAACAGGCTGACCAAGTCAGTGCATTTCATTCCTGTGGCAGTTACCTATTTTTCAAAGGGGTTGGCTGAGATTTACCTCCGCGAGATTGTTCATTTTCACGGTGTGCCCGTGTCTATCATTTCTGATCGAGGTACTCAGTTCACCTCGCACTTTTGGAGGGCAGTACAATGTGAGTTGGGCACGCAGGTTGAGTTGAGAACAACATTTCATCCTCAGACGGACGGACAGTCTGAGCGCACTATTCTAATATTTGGAGGATATGCTTCACGCTTGCATTATAGACTTCGGAGGTTCTTGATTTTAGTTCTTGCCACTTGCAGAGTTTGCCTACAACAACAACTACCAGTCGAGCATTTGGATGGCTCCCTATGAGACATTATATGGTTGGCCGTGCCGTTCGCCAGTTGGATGGTTCGAGCTGGGGGAGGCTCAGTTGTTGGGTACATATTTGGTACAAGATGCCTTGGATAAGGTCAAGATTATTCAGGATCGACTTCGCACAGCTCAGTCCGGGTAGAAGAGTTATGCCGACCGTAGAGTTTGTGATGTTGCATTCATGGTCTAGAGAGGGTATAGCTCCGGATTTCACCCATGAAGGGTGTGATGAAGTTCAGAAAGAAGGGCAAGTTGAGCCCTAGGTATATCGGGCCTTTTGAGATTCTTCAGAGAGTGGGTGAGGTGGCTTACAAGCTTGCAATGCCACCTAGTTTATCAGCGGTTCATCCGGTGTTCCACGTGTCCATGCTCCGGAAGTATCACGGTGATCCGTCCCATGTGTTAGATTTCAGATCTGTCCAGTTGGACAAGGACTTGACTTATGAGGAGGAGCCGATATTCTAGTCCGGCAGATTCGTGAGTTAAGGTCGAAGAGTTATCCTTCAGTACAAGTGTGGTGGAGAGGTCAGCCCATCGAGGTAGCTATTTGGGAGTCCGAGTCGGACATGCAAAGTAAATATCTCCACCTTTTCATCAGCCCAGGTACTTTTCTATGTCCATTCAAGGACGAACAATTGTTATGTGTAAGGGAGAGTGTTAATGCACGGAGGGTGATTCCATGCCGTATGTAATGATATACACTGAGAGTGAGAATACAATCACGAAGGGTGATGCCAGGCAGAATCATTGTTTCATTGTGAGGTTGAGAGTAAAAGCACGAAGGGTGATGCCATGCAATTTTCTTCATTGTGCTTAATTGTTCTTACTGGTTAAAGGCATATTGACTGTTCTGATTATAATTTCCACTATATCTCTTGTATCGTGTATCTCCTTTAGCATGTCCCCCTTCAAATAGTACATGATTAGCTGTTATCTGTTGTTATCTTGTACATATACTGTTATCTTTATAGGTTTATCATGTAAGTGTCTTGTTATAGCCTCGTCACTACTTCGTCGAGGTTAGGCTCGACACTTACGAGTACATGGGTTTGGTTGTACTCATACTACACTCTAGACTTCTTGTGCAGATTTTGGTACTGGCCCTAGCTGTCCGTGAGGCATAGTAACTTAGACTTGTTTATTGAAGACTCGAGGTATATCTGGTGGCGTCCGCAGACCTTGGAGTCCCTTTCTATTTTTCCCTACTTTACTGTTTCTTTTCATTCAGAACAGTTATATTTCCTTCAGATTATGTTTGTAGAAGATCGTAGAGGCTCGTGAGTTATGAATCCAGATCCGAGTTGTTGTAGATATTATGGGCATTTATGTTATTCTGCATTTAAGTTTTAGCTTGTATTTGGCTTAATTGATCGTGTTATTGAAATTGACTAAAATTGACTTAACGATTCTCTAATGTTGGCTTGCCTAGCAAGCGAAATGTTAGGCGCCATCACAGTCCCCAAGGCGGGAATTTCGGGTTGTGGCAATAACAATAAAATTACAAAAGAGAATAGAAACTACTCTAATTAATCTCAAATACTCTGAGAGAATAACCTCACAAAAATATGTACAAAGAAATTCACACAAATATTTTTAAATAACTCTCTCAGAAAATATTCTTTATTCCAAAATTCAAAATAAGACACTTTAGTAATGCTTCTTGCTCTCTATGAGTTGGTGTGTCTAGGAAAGTTTTTGACACAACACCAATTTCCCTCCATAGGATGTCGTGACGACACCTGTCTCTAAAACTAGGTAAGTATAACACTAGTAGAAGAATTCAACCATCAACGATAGACACGAAATAAAAATCTTTATAAATAACTTACAATTCCCAAAATCGGTAGTACAAGTCATAAGCTCTACCGGACTAACCCAGTAAGTATCAAGACTAACCTCGGTGGAGTAGTGATGAGGGAAAGTCAAGACACCTAACGGACTAAACAACTTGAATGTGTAGACGAACTAACAAAGAAAAAATATTAATGTACGGCTAAGAAGGATAAGGAATACAAAACAATACTTGCAATGATATGCTAGTAACAACAATATTCAACAGGAAGTAGTAAAGTAATAATGTTGTAGAGTAACTGATCACAGTCTAAGTCTGGGGAAAACAAATAAAGGAAAAACCAGCAACAACTCAATAAGAACAACCGCTTTCATACCAGATCTGTTCAAGCATTTCCACGAGGTACCGAACCTCATAATCACAACCCACGGGTCCCAATTCATGAACCCTAATCACTTGGCATACTTTTCCTACATTACAACTCATAACCGCACGGACGAATCACGTGCCAATAGAACAATCCTCACACAGAAGGCAAGAAGACAGAAGTACATAAAATGGTTAATGATATCAAGATTAACCTTTTAAAACCGATATGGGTGATTTAACTACATTTATGCTTGTGCAAGTGTTCTACCATAATTCCAGTCAACAAATAAGAGTAAAGTCAATGAATGGCACATAAGAAACGATCACCACGAAATGTACGTGTAACAAAACAACAATGAAATTTGAAGCAGCGACCATCACAACAAGATTAACTACATAGAAATTAGCAAATAGTGCAACACGGAGGAAAACAATTAATAGTATGCTAAGGAAAATAACAATCAAAGACAAGTGCACAGAAAAGAGGAAATGACAACAAGAGCTCTCCCGAGGTACCGCCTTGTAGTCTCAAATCGCAAAATGAATCACAACTTTCCTTATATCACCGCGGGAGCCTTTATATTTAGTTTTGAAAATTATTTTCCCGAAATAGCATCCCACATTTTAGGTCACCTTATCAAGCCACCTTATCTCACCGCATGTGTTTCAACACCCAGACCTTATACCACCGCATGCATATCGAGAGTAACAACAACACGACAGAAACCTCGTGCGACACAATAACAACCGCATGACATAAACCTCGTGCAAACACAATAACAACCGTAAGGCAGAAACCTCATGCAACATAATAACAACCGCATGGCAAAAACCTCGTGCAAACACATAATAATTTTCTCAACAAAACATGTATGCCAAAAACATGACAACTCAAATAAATAACTTTCACAATATGTGCCCACATGCCACAACATTTCCTCAAAACAATTTCAATATCACAACCACGTATAGTCCTCTTCTCAACAACACTGAATACAACAACAACAACAAAAACAACAAAAACAACGACAATAACACGAGAATACAACAAGTAAATCAACACAAGAACTTCGGAACACAAAGACTCAAGAACGAACTCACAGAGAAAGACATAACATGGAAATAATAGTCTCAACAAGAATATTTCAACAAGGGAGAGGTAATTTGTAACAATGATTCCACAAAAGTGCAATTCGACAACAAAGAAAGATAGCATGAATCAATGACCCCAAATAAGAATACGTCAACAATGAAAGGGATAACAAACTTCCATTAAGGCTAAGCAATTACGGAAGAGATAAAAATAATTTTAATTATGGTTAAGCAATTATGGAAACACAATAATGATTTCAATTAAGGTCAAGCAATTACGGAAAGAATAGCATGATGATAAAAGAGGCAACAACTTCAGTTAAGGAACATAAGAGTTTAATCAGCAATAAGGGTAGAGCATGAAGCAGTTAATTCCAATTAAGACACATAACAGTGAATTTAGTAAATGGAGGGGGGGAGAGGAGGGTTTAACATGACACGAACTTCATATCGAATGAACATAAGAAATTAAGAGCCTTAAACGATCAAATTTCCACAAATAAGCCCGAGCACGGACTCGTCGCCTCGCGTACACGGCCTTCACATGACACAATTAGTACAAACGACTCAAATCCTAAGGGTTTGTTCCCTCCCACAAAGTTAGATAAGACACTTACCTCAAACTATGCTCAATCAATCAATTAGAAGGTCTTTCCCTCGATTTTCCAAATCTGAACGGCTCGAATCTAGCCAAAACAATTTTATACTATAAATATAACTGTAGGAAACTAATTTAAATAATGGGATAATGCATAAAATCCTCCTCGACCTATGACCGTATTACCAACTATACACCTTTTCTTTTCGGGGGTCCTATTACCCCCTGAACTATTTTAAAGTGTAATAAACACGACCCTAAGTGCTGACGTTGGCATAGAGAGTGTGCACACTCTCTTAAGGGCAAGTGGAATTTACAAAAATAATTTTAAGATTGATTAACATGCACAAGTGTCATCTTTTGATTGGACATTACATAATTAATTACATCTACTTAATTAGTTTCCTTCTTCTTCTAAACCTCTTCTCGCACGAACAAGAGGGACATCGTTTCAACGGCGAAATGCCGGAGCGAAAATCCAATACAACACAAAATAAAGCCAGAAATCAAAAGTAGATATGTTTAAAAATAGAAAATAGCTATAACTAGAGGGAGCAATGAGCATGATTCAGTAAGAACCTACGAACAGTCAAAACAATCAACAACAGTGGAGTTTCGTCGGAGCAAGAGTCTTCGTCGAAGTTTCAATTTTCAGCTAGATATGACAATAACAAACAAGTATTATATAAAACCCATCAAAAACTCAGTTCACCGTAGAATAAATATCTCTTCGTATACGGCAAGTCTTGATAAAAACAAAGATCGGGAGGTACATATAGCGTTTAACAAGTTCTGGCCGTTGAAAGAAAAATGATTGAGAAATTAGGAAAGAGAAAAAAAAGAATGCTTTAAGAAGTTTAATAGTGGAGCTGAGATGAGGATTTTGCCTTTTGGGCATATATGGTAATGAAGGTCTCCAAATAGGAAAACAAGGATGAAGGAGAAAACAACGAAAACAAGTTTTTACGTAAGAAATACACATTTTAGGCGCGTGTATTTCACCACTTTGCACGCATCTGGTTATAGCTTTTTAAGGGGTAGATAATTTTACTTTAAAATAGTTCAGGGAATAATAGTACCCCCAAAAAGAAAAAGTGTGTAGTTGTAATATGGTCATAGGTCGGGGAGGATTTTGTGCATTATCCCTTAAATAATGATCTTATCTAAGAATTGAAAAATGGCTCCAAAAATTTGACCCGGGCCCACGTCCCGAAAACCCAACCAAAATTACAAAAATCGAACACCCATTCGATATTGAGTACAAAAATACAAGAATTACACAAATCCGATACCAAAATCTCGCTCAAATCCCCAAAATTCGGCCTAAGAACTTTCCTCCATTTTCCTCCTATTTTTTTAACCCAAATCACTAATTGAATGATGAAATCAAAGACATAAACATGTAATTCAACCAAAACTAAGTAAAAATCACTTACCCCAATTACTCACTTAAAGATATTCTCAAAAATCGCATCAATCCGAGCTCTATAGCTCCAAATATGCTAAAATGGTCGAAACCTCCGAAATAGAGTACTTTATAATCACTGGGCGAATTAATGAATCATGATCGCAGAAATACCCTCGCGATCGTGAAGAAGAAAAATACATTTCCCCTGAATTACTCTATGTGGTTGCAGCAATAGACTCGCGTACGTGATACACAAAGCCCACTAAACTACGCGATCACGGGAACAACATCGCGAACTCAAAGAAGAAACCTGCCTCCTGACCAGCTCAGCCATAATACTATGCGAACGCGTAGATGCAGTTGCGAACCTGATGTAGACTAGACCCTCCCTATGAGAATGCGTTTGTAATCACTCGAACATGGAGAGAAAATTCTACAACAGAGTAAAACACCTTTCATGATCGCATAACAACAGAAAACCAGCAATGCAAAAACCATTTGAAAGGATCCGAACTACGTCCGAAACTCTCCCGATCCACCCGGGACCTCATCCGAATATAGAAACAAGTCCCATATAATATTACGGACCTACTCGAGGCCTCAAATCACACATAACAACATCGAATGACGAATTGTACCTCAATTCAAACTAAAACGAACTTCGAACTTTCAACTTCCAAAACTCGTGCCGAAACATATCAAATCAACATGGAATGAGCTCAAATTTTGCACACACATCCCAAATGACATGACGAAACTATTCAAATTCCCGGAACCACAATCCAAATTCGATATCCTCAAAGTCAACTCTTGGTCAAATTTATGAATTTTCCAAACCTTCAAATTTCCAACTTTCGCCAATTAGCACCAAATTCTTCTAGAGATATCCAAATGCATGTCCGGGATTAAGACCAAGTTCATAATCACCGGTGGACCTAACGGAACCATAAAAACTCCGTTCCGGGGTCAAACACACAAAAGACAAACTTGGTCAGCTTTTACCGCTACTTCTAAAACATGAATCCTCCTCCCAAATTGATCCCAATCATCTGAAAACTGAACTGGGCCATACATGCAAGTCATAATACATAATATGAAGCTGCTCGAGACCTTATGCCACCAAACGGGATGTTAATTCTTAAAATGACCGGCTGAGTCAGTATAATTTTTGGCTCTATTTATAGGTGAAAAGAGTCGCGGGCTTATAGGAACAATTTTAATCTTGAGGAATTTACAAAGAACGTAATTTTTAAAAAATTAATTTAAATGAATTACAACTACTTTTAAAAAATTACATATATTTTATTGCAACTTTCTAACTTTTTAAATAAATTAGATAAAATTTTTTCATATTCCTAAAATAACTCATTATGAAATTAGAAAATAAGCATTATGCCTATCAAAAGTTAATCTCTTACATTCAGAATAATCTCACATTTTCTCTGGCCTAAACCGTATATAGATTATTAATTTTTCAAGTTAATATGCTCATAGTATATTATATATATCATCAGCGCCGAAGCTAAAATAATTTCAAAGGGTATTCAAGGTTTAATATATATATATATATATATTAAAAAGATAATTTTTTTTACCTATATACGTAATATAATGTTTCAATGAAGGGTGTTCAACTGAACATCCTTTGTAACGACCCGACCAATCGTTCTGCTTTCTAGAACTCCGCTCCCCTAAATAGGACTCCCCGTATGTGCTTTTACTGTTTTATGCTTTCGGGGATGGTTAGTTTGAGATTTGGAAGGGTTATAATCAGAACACTTGGTTCGTTAAGTTTGCCTTAAAAGGCTAAGTTTGACTTCGGTTAACGTTTTGAGTAAACAAACTCGGAATTGGTATTTGACGGTTCCAATAGGTTCATATGATGATTTCAGACTTGGGCATATGCTCAGATCGGGTTTTGGATGACCTGGGAGCGTTTCAACGCATAATATTGAAAGTGGTTCTTTGAAGGTTTTTGAAGTTCTTCAAATTTGGTTTAGAGTAGGTTTTGGTGATATCGAGGTTACAATGGAATTTTGAGACCGGGAATAGCTCCGTAATGTCATTTAAGACTTTCACACAAAATTTGGTGTCATTCCGAGTTGAATTGATAGGAATCGAACGTGTGGAAGTCTTTTTAGAAGTTTTTAAGTTCATGAGTCAATCCATGCGTTTTGGCGTCCGATTCGTAGTTTTTGATGTTATTTCCATGTTTTGATCACTCGAGTGAGTTTGTATGAGGTTATTAGACTTGTGTGAGTAATTGGTGTTGAGCCCCGAGGGCTCGGGTGAGTTTGGGACATTCGGGAGGATTAGAAAACACATCAGTTTTCGGGTGTTTATTGCTGGTGCTGCAGGTCTCGCAAATGTGAGAAATTTGTTCGCATTAGCGAGAAAAGCTTTGAAATTGCGAAGAAGCTCGACCTGGGGTACTGTTCGCATTTGTGACACTTGAGCCGCATTTACAACCTCAACAGTGTTTGCATTTGCGACACTTTCGTCGCATTTGTGACCTCAGCAGCTGAAGCCCAGGGTTCGCATTTGCAAGAGATTTGTCGCATTTGTGAACGTGGTGTCGCAAATGCGACATCAGAGGCCTGTGCCCAGCTCATTTAATGCGAGAATTAGACCATTTATCTCATTTCTTTTCATCTCTTGGGCGATTTTTGGAGCTTTGGAAAGAGGGTTTTCACCTAGAACTTTGAGGCAAGTAATTTCTACACAACATGAGTTAAATACATAGATTATGGGTAAATTAACATGTAAAAGTTTGTGAAATCAAGGGTTTTGATGGAAACCTAGGTTTTGGGTAAAATTGGGATTTGACCATGAAAATGGTTATGAAATTTGATGAAAAACATATATTTGAGTTCAGGGGGTTATGGGTAACAACTTTCTTCGAAAATTTCCGGAATCACGACACATGGGCCCGGGGGTGAATTTTAAGAATCTTAAATTTAGGATTGGATAACCTCTTAAATAGTTGGAATACAAACTTTTGAGTATGTATTTATTAGTTTATATACTATTTGATTAGTTTTTGGTTGATTCGGCACCCAATTGAGGGTGTGAGCACATTCTTGGACCAGAAAGTTGGCATTAAGACGAGGTACGTCTCTTTTCTAACCTTGTAAGAGGGAATTAACCCCATATGTCAACTTAAATCAATATATACTTTTATTTGTGGGGGCTATGTACACACGATGTGACGAGAATCCATGCGTAGCTACTATTCATGCTTATGTCCGGGTAGATTTAGGCTTACACCATGTTTCATCAATACCGTTGCTTGTTTATGCTTATCAGTTGTTGGATTAAAGCGGAAGTTGAGGATTTCAATATTTTAAAGTTCCAAGTTGAATTTCTTATTTTTAAAGGGAATTTTGAAAATCTATGTTCAACCGTTTCGCAAATATATTCCGCGAGCGGGGTAAATTTCCACTACTCTCATGGGAGCGGGCCGTTCGCCTCAGCAAGATTTATTGATATATTATATGGTTCGGGCCGTTCGACCCTTGGCAGTGCACAATATATTATTATGTATATTTGGATCGGGCCATACGTCCTCGGAATAACTCGTGTGTAAAGATATTGGAACCTCTTTTTATATTTAATATTGTTTCACGGACTTGAAAGGTGAAAAGGAATAGACGAGAGAAATGATTTGGTTCTTACTTGAAATGAAGGACTGTTTACTTATTTCCTGCTTTGAGCTCTATTATCATTGTATATTTCATGCTTAATTAGAACTTCATATTATTATGTTTTTGGCCCATAGTAAGTGTCGAAGTCGACCCCTCATCACTACTTCTTTGAGGTTAGACTTGATACTTACTGGGTACATATTATTTATGTACTCACGCTACACTTCTTCACTTGATGTGCAGGATCTGAGGAGGTGCATCTGATTATCAGTCCGACGCACACGCTTGACTGCTGGTTCGAGACTACACGGTGAGCTTCCCTTCTGAACCGTTCAACAACAACCAGAGTCTCTCTTTTGATAATTTTCTGTGTATTCTCTTTCCGACGGTAGAGTAGAAATCTTTTGTATATTCTGCTAGTAGCCCACATACTTGTGACACTAGATCTTGGAAGACACACTAGTAGACTCATGATTTTTGGTTTTATCCTTATGGCCATATGCATTTAGCCACTTTCGTTTGTTAATTTAAATTTGCTTCTTACTAAATATATGAAATTAAAGGAAGACATTTACTTGGAAGAACTTATTAAAATGGGAATTCACTATTGGCTTGTCTAGCAATGGTGTTGGGTTCCATCACAACGTAAAATGGAATTCGGTCGTGACAACATGGTATCAGAACACTAGGTTTACATAGGTCTCACAAGTTATGGGCAGGCCTAATAGAGTCTCGCAGATCACTGTGGAGACGTCTGTACTTATCTTCGGGAGGCTATAGGGTGTAAGGGAACTACTCTTTATTCATCTCCTATAGTGAAGTTGATGGTGTACTAAGTTTCTTCTCTCACTGTCTCACAGATGGTGAGGACGCGCTCGGCAGATGCTCCGGATCCAGGAGGAGTTGCTCCCCCCGTTGCTAGAGGCTGAGGCTGAGGCCCGGGGAGGGAACCGGCCCGAGGTAGGGGGCGAGGACGTCCCAGAGTTGACCCAATTGCACCACCAACCGATCCAGTGATCTCATTGATGAGAAGCAAAGCGAGGTGCTCACTAGAGCCAACCTCGGTTGATTTCATGTCACCACCGGGCTTTCAGGAGGTCATGGGTTGTATGCTGCGGCATTTCATGGATTCTATGACCCAAGCTGGTTTATTTCTAGCAGACCCCTACTGCTCAGGCTCCTGGGCATGCAACTGCAGTATATTAGACCCCGGGCACACTACCCGTGGGCGGAACGCAGCCAGTTGCAGCGGCTGTACCTGAGCCTAGACCAGCTGCGGCCGGTGAGCCGCAGAAGCTTTTAGACAGATGGACTAGGCTACACCCTCCTGTCTTTGGGGGTGAGCAACATGAGGATCCCCAGGACTTCATTGATAGGTGCAGGGACAAATTGCACAACATGAGCATATTAGAGTCTCGCGGGGTGGATTTCACTACCTTTCAGTTGGAGGGCAGAGCACGTAGTGGTGGAAGGCTTATCTTCTTGGCAGATCAGTAGATTCTCCTCCCATGACTTGGGACCAGTTTACATGCCTACTCTTGGAAAGGTATATTCCACCCTCCCAGAGGGAAGAGTTGCAGTGTTAGTTTGAGCAACTCGAGCAGGGTCAAATGTTAGTGACCGACTATGAGGCAAAATTCTCTGAGCTGTCTCGCCATGCACTTATGGTACTTCCCACCAACCCAGAGAGGGTCTGGAGGTTTGTTGCGGGGCTGCACTCTAGTATTCAGGCTAGTATGGCTCGGGAGGTTGAGATGTGGACTCCCTATCAATTAGTAGTGGAGATTTCTCGAAGGATCGAGGGTTACCGTCAGAGGGGTAGAGATCAGTTGCAGGATGACAAGAGGTCTCATTTTTTTGGAGAGTTCAGAGGTGCCCCAGCTGGGGGCAAAGGTTATTTTGGGAGGGGTCAGCCCAGTAGGTCCCCATATTCAGCACCACCATCTCCTCGGGGTGTTCCAACACGACCCTACTTCAATGTTATGCCGGAGAGTTCTTACCGCCCGCAAGCTATTCAGGGTTCTTCCTGTGGGAACTCCGGTCATCAGGGTTCTTCCACTACCTATTTCAGTGCCATGATAGAGGGTTCATATCGCCCACCCGCTCTTCAGGGTTCTTCCGGTGGGTATTCAGGCCATCATGGTCAAACTTCAGGACACCAGTCCACCACTCCAAGAGGTTGTTATGAGTGCGGGGATCCTAGTCACATGAAGAGACATTGCCCCAGAATTTGGGGCAAGGCAATGCAACAGGGTCAACAGCCCATGATTACAACTCCAATAGCCGCACCAACCGTCCGGCCGCCTAGAGGTGGAGGGCAGCTACGTAGGGACCGTCCCAAAGGTGGAGTTCAGGCAGGCGGAGGCTAACCAAGTGGCGCTCCAGCCAGATTCAATGCTTTTCCGGCTAGACCAGATGCAGTGGCCTCAGATGTCGTGATCATATGTATTATTTCTGTCAGCGGTAGGGATGCTTCAGTATTATTTGATTCGAGATCTACCTATTTGTATCTGTCATCTCTGTTTGCTCATTTTTTGGATATTCCTCATGAGTCCTTGGGTACTCCTGTCTATGTGTCCACTTAGGTGGGTGATTCTGTTATTGTGGATTGGATCTATCGGTCTTGTGTGGTCACATTCTGTGGATACGAGACCAGAGCGGATCTTCTGTTGCTTGATATGACTGACTTTGAGGTCATCCGGGGCATGGACTGGCTATCTCCATATCACGCCATCCTTGATTGCCATGCCAAGACTGTTACCTTAGCGATGTCATAGGTGCCTAGATTGGAGTAGAAGGGTTCGTCTGCCAGTACATCTAGTCAATTTATCTCTTTTATAAAGGCTCAACACATGGAAAAGAAAGGTTCCTTGGCTTATCTAGCCTATGTTTGGGATACTACTGCAGAGTCTCCGGTTATTGATTCAGTACTAGTAGTCCGGGAGTTCCCCGATGTATTTCTTTATGATCTTCCAAGCATGCCACCAAATCATGTTGTTGATTTCTGTATTGACTTGGCTCCAGGTACCCAGCCTACATCCATCCCACCGTACCGTATGGATACAAAAAAGTTGAAGGATTTGAAGGAGCAGCTTGAGGAGTTGCTTGCAAAGGGGTTCGTCAGACCAAGTGTGTCACCTTGGGGTGCATCCATGTTATTTGTAAAGAAGAAAGATGGGACTATGCGGATGTGAATTGATTAACGCCAATTGAACAAAGTTACCATTAAGAACAATTACCCGTTGCCGCATATTGATGATTTGTTTGACCAGTTGCAGGGTGCTATGGTGTTCTCTAAGATCGACTTGAGATCGGGGTGCCATCAGTTGAAGATTCGGGACTTGGATGTTCCGAAGACTATTTTCTGTAATAGATATGGCCATTATGAGTTTCTGGTGATGTCCTTCAGCTTGAATAGCGCCCTAGCGGCATTTATGGACTTGATGAATAGGGCGTTCATGCCTTATATTGATTTGCTTTTCATCATCTTCATTGATGACATTTTGTTTTACTCATGTAACATGGAGGAGCACGAGTTGCATTTGAGGGTGGTGCTTCAGACCTTGCGGGAATAGAAACTATATGCTAAGTTCTCCAAGTGTGAGGTTTGGTTAGATTCTGTGGCATTCTTGGTGCATGTGGTATCAGGCGAGGGTATTAAGGTGGATCCTAAGAAGATTGAGGCAATTCAGAGTTGGCCTAGTCTTACTTCGGCGACTGAGATCAGGAGCTTCTTGGTGTTAGATGGTTATTATCTCCAGTTCGTGGAGGGCTTCTCATCTATTGCATCACCTTTGACTACATTGACCCAGGAGGGTGCTCAGTTTTTGTTGGTCCGATGATTGTGAGGCGAGCTTCCAGAAGCTCAAGACAACTTTGACCACAACACCAGTCCGTGTGTTGCCTTCTGATTCGGGGACGTATACTGTATATTGCAATGCTTCACACATTGGCATATGTTGTGTATTGATGCATGATGGGATATTTATTGCATATACTTCACTTCAGCTGAAGCCCCGTGAGAATAATTATCCTGTGCACGATTTGGAGTTGGCCACGATTGTCATGCTCTTAAGATCTGGAGGCATTATCTTTATGGGGTGTCTTGTGGGGTTTATACTGATCATCATAGTTTGCAGCATTTGTTCAAGCAAAGGGATCTCAATTTGAGGCAGCGTATATGACTTGAGTTACTGAAGGATTATGACATCACCATTCTTTATCATCCGGGCAAGGCAAATGTAATCGCAGATGCCTTGAGCACAAAGGCAGAGAGTATGGGTAGCTTGGCATTCATTTCAGTAGAGGAGAGGCCACTAGCTTCAGACATTCAATCCTTGGCTAACAAACTTGTGAGGTTGGATATTTCAGAGACCAATCGAGTTCTTGCTTTTGTTGTTGCCTAGTCTTAACTATTGCAGCATATCAAGGCTCGATATTTTTATGATCCGCACCTGTTGGTTCTTAGGGAAACGGTACTACAGGGTAGTGCCAAGGAGGTTTCTATCGGCGAGGATGGTGTTCTGCGACTCCAGGGTCGTCTATGTGTTCCGAGTGTCGATGGATTAATGGAGAGGATTCTAGAGGAGGCACACAGTTCTCGATATTCCATTCACCCAGGTGCTACAAAGATGTATCACGACTTGAGGCAGCATTATTGGTGGCAGCAGATGAAGAAAGACATAGTTGAGTATGTAGCCAGATGCCTAAATTTCCAGAAGGTTAAGTGTGAGCACCAGAGGCCAAGAGGCCTACTCTAGTAGATGATTATACCTGAGTGGAAGTGGGAGCGTATCACTATGGACTTTGTACTTGACTTTGCAGAAGTTTGGGTCATTGAAGATCGATTGACCAAGTAGGCACACTTCATTCCTATGATGACTACATATACTTCGGAGAGATTGGCCCAGATTTATATTCAGGAGATAGTTCGGCTGCATGGTGTGCCTATTTCCATCATATCAGACAGAGGTCCTCAATTTACTTCACATTTTTGGAGAGACGTACAGAGTGAGTTGGGGACCCGCATAGAGCTCAGCACTGCATTTCATTCACTGACCGACGGGCAGTCAGAGCGGATAGTTCAGATATTAGAGGACATGCTCAAAGCATGTGTGATTACCTTTGGGGGACAGTGGGACCGATTCTTGCCTTTGGCTGAGTTTGCTTACAACAACAGTTACCAGTCCAACATCAAGATGGTTCCATTCGAGGCTTTATATGGTCGGCGGTGTCGTTCTCCCATTGGGTGGTTTGAGCCCGGTGAGGCTAGGTTGTATGGTACTGATTGGTGAAGGATACTTGGGAAAAGGTAAAGTTGATTCAGGAGAAACTTTGCACAGCACAGTCCCGACAAAAGAGTTATGCGGATCAGAAGGCGCATGGCTTATCATTTATGGTGGCCGAGAAGGTTCTCTTGAAGGTCTCGCTGATAAGGCTGTAAAGTGGGCCGGTTTGGCCCGGCCTGGCCCAGGCTTGCGAGCCCATATGGGTAGTGGGCCTAAACGGGCTGACCTGTTTAAGCCCGGGACCAGTTGGTTCCAAGAGCCCATGTGGGCCGGTCCTCAAGGTTGAGCCCGCAAGCCCGGGACCCACTTCCTAAGTGGGTCGGTTCAACCGGGCCTAAACGGGCCAAACGAGCCCAACGGCTAATTTTTTTTAAAAAGAAAATTCCAACGGTTGGAAGGTTTAAATTATATCCATTGGCCTGCAAAAATAGCCGTTTGGCACTTTGAAAAATAGTTGTTACTCCTCCACTTCCCCGGCTCCCCAACCCAAAACTGTTACCCGTCCTACCCCTGCTATTCTTGATAGCGATAACACTTTATTACAATTTATCGATAGTCAATTTTACCATGATATTGCACTAGGTGAACAATTAAACCATGAATATATGAATGCTCTTTATGGTAATCCAACTATTGATGAAAATGATGATGAAAATATAGATTTTGATGAAACACAACCGGATGACAATACACCCACTAGTCCTGTTGTTGAAGTCCACCCAACTGATAATCCAAATGATGCCCCGTCTGACCCTCTTATTACTGCCCCTACTTTTGTAGACAACCTTCTAAACGGAGCGAAACATCTCTTGTTTGGGCATTTTTTATTCAATTAAGAGAAAAAAATAAGGCTAAGTGTAAAACTTGTGGAGCAGAGTTGGCTTTTAAATTTGTTAGAGATTGGGGGGGGGTCGGGAAGTTTGACTAGACACATAAAGAAACACCCTAGAGATAAAGTCAAATTTCTTCAAATGAAAGCTGCGGCCGAGGGGACAAGTGTACCTAGTCAGGTTAACTCTAGTACCATGTCAAATCAAATTCAACCAGGTATTAACATTGTTACCGGTGGTATTTTATATTACGATCCAAGAAAAGATCATGAAGAATTGGCAAAAATGGTTACTGTTATGAGCACCTAACAAATAAGGATTGGGCTAATGTTAAAATGCTTGTAGAAATTTTAGAAAAATTTCATATTGCTACAAATGAATTATCTGGGCAATATTATCCTACTATTTCTAACTGTTTAGTTTATCTTGTAGAACTTGCTACCTTGTTTAATCAATTTTCAGAGGGTGGAGTAATTTATGAACTTGCTATTGATTCTATGAGACAAAAGTTAAAAAAATATTTTTTCCCTATTCCCCCTATTTATGGTGTTGCTCCCTTGTTAAATCCTACTATGAAATTAGGAGGTCCACAATTTTGGTATAAAAAAGTTTATAATGGTTTAGCACTTAAAGATGAGGAATTGTCTACATTTCCGGAAGCAATAGCCTCAATTAAAATAAATGCTCTAACTATATATAGTGCTTATCAACTTGCCTTAGATCAAGTTAGACAAAATGTTCCAACTTTTACTTCTTCTAGTTCGCAATCATCTAAAAGAACTGTGGGAGTAAGAGCACTTAGTGCTTGGGCGGACTTCAAGGGTTCTCAAGGTTCCATGGCTAGTGATTATTCACAACTAAATGAGCTTGAAGTTTATTTGTCGCAGGGACTTGAAGAAGTGAATCCCGACGGCTCCTTTAGTATTTTGGAATGGTGGAAGGACAAACAAAAACATTATCCAGTTCTTTCAAGGATGGCTCGAGATATTTTAACTATTCAAGCTTCAACAGTGGGATCGGAGAGCGCTTTCAGTCAAGCAAGACTTCAACTCGGTGATCATAGAGCGTCTATGAGGGAGAGCTTGGAAAAATCAGTACTCTTCAGAGATTGGATCCGTTTGGAACGAAGAAACTTTGGACTTGCTGAATCACAACCAGAGGTAGACGAAAATTATGAAGAAATGCTAGCTGAACTTGCAGAGAATGCTGCTTCTCCCGGAAGCGGTGATGAACATGCTTCTTTTCCCCCACCACCAAAANAAGAAAGATATTGCCATTTTTTATTAATGTCATAATAATAAAAATTATAACGCATTCCTTTGAATATCTCTTTACAATATTTTTGTGTTTAAATTTGAATTACAAGATTCAAGTCACAATTATATAATATAATTTACAAGAAATTTCCTTAGATAATTTTTTTTAAAAACATAGCCCGGCCCACTTAGGCCCGTTTAGTCCTCGGGGACTGGCCCACTTGGCCCGTTTAGGCCCGGACCTGCCCACTCGTCCATGAAGGGAATCATGAGGTTTGGGAAGAAGGGCAAGTTGAGCCCAAGGTTTATAGGCTCATTTGAGGTAATGAGGCGAGTTGGGGCGGTTGCGTATGAGCTTGCTTTGCCTCCTAGTCTATCGGGAGTTCATCAGGTCTTCCATGTGTCTATGCTCCGAGGTATCATCCCGACTTGTCACATGTGTTAGACTTCAACACGATTTAGTTAGACGATATTCTGGGTTATGAAGAGAAGCCAGTTACCATTGTTGATAGGCAGGATCACCAGTTGAGATCCAAGAGGATTTCCGCGGTAAAGGTTCAGTGGAGGGGCCAATCAGTCGAGGAGGCAACTTGGGAGTCCGAGGAGGACATGCGGAGGACATGGAGAATATAATGACCTGATCGGTTGTTATGCTTTCTAGAACCCCGTTCCCCTAAATAAAACTCCCTGTATGTGCTTTTAATATTTTATGACTTGCGGGGATGGTTAGCTTGAGATTTGTAAGGGCTCGGGTTGAAATAGGGTTGAAATCGGAACACTTGGTTCCTTAAGTTGGCCTTAAAAGACTAAGTTTGACTTCGATCAACATTTTGAGTAAACGACCTCGGAATTGGGATTTGATGCTTCCAATAGGTTCGTATGGTGATTTCAGACTTGGGCGTATGCTCGGATCGGGTGTTGTATGATCTGGGAGCGTTTCGGCGCCTAGTGTTGAAAGTTGGTTCTTTGAAGGTTTTTGAAGTTATTTAAATTTGGTTTAGAGTAGGTTTTGGTGATATCGAGGTTCGAATGGAATTCCGATATTAGGAATAGTTCCATAATGTCATTTAAGACTTGCACGCAAAATTTTGTGTCATTCTGGAGTTGATTTGATAGGAATCGGACGTGTGGAAGTCGTTTTAGAAGTTTTTGAGTTCATGAGTCAATCCATACATTTTGGCGTCCGATTCGTAGTTGTTGATGTTATTTACGTGTGTTGATCACTCGAGCGAGTTTGTATGAGGTTATTAGACTTGTGTGGATACTTGGTGTGGAGCTTCGAGGGCTCGGGTGAGTTTCGAACGTTCGGGAGGATTAGAAAACTCTTTAGTTTTCTGGTGTTTATTGTTGGTGCTGCAGGTCATGCAAATGCGAGCCTCGCATTTGTGAGAAGAGCTTCGCAATTGCGAAGAAGCTCGACCTGCGGCAGTGTTCGCATTTAGGACACCTGAGCCGTATTTATGAGCTCAACAACTAAAGCCTAGGGTTCGCATTTACGAGAGATTTGTCGCATTTGCGAACCTGGTGTCGCAAATACGACATCAGAGGCCTGTGCCCAGCTCATTTAATGCGGGACTTAGACCATTTATCTCATTTCCTTTCATCTCTTGGGCGATTTTCGGAGCTTTTGGAAGAGGGTTTTCACCTAGCACTTTGAGGTAAGTAATTTCTATACAACATGAGTTAAATACATAGATTATGGGTAGATTAACATGTAAAAATTTGTGAAATCAAGGGTTTTGATGAAATCCTAGGTTTTGGGTAAAATTTGTATTTGACCACGGAAACGGTTATGGAATTTGATGAAAAACATATATTTGAGTTCAGGGGGTTATGGGTAACAACTTTCTTCAAAAATTTCTGGAATCCGGGCACGTGGGCTCGAGGGTGAATTTTAAGAATCTTACATTTAGGGTTGGATAACCTTTTAAATAGTTGGAATACAAACTTTTGATTATGTATTGATTAGCTTATATACTATTTAATTAGTCTTGGGTTGATTCTGCACCAAATTGAGGGTGTGAGCACATTCTTGGACCGAGAAGTAGGACTTGAGACGAGGTAAGTCTCTTTTCTAACCTTGTAAGAGGGAAGTAAAACCATAGGTGAACTTAAATCAATTGGGGGCTACGTACGCAGGATGTGACGAGAGTCCGTGCTTAGATACTATTCATGCTTATGTCCAGGTAGATTCAAGCTTACACCATGTTTCGTTGATACCGTTGCTTTTTTATGCTTACCAATTGTTGGATTAAAGTGGGAGTTGAGGATTTCAATATTTTAAAGTTCTAAGTTGAATTTCTTATTTTTAAAAGGAATTGAGAAAATCTATGTTCAACCTCTTCGCAAATATATTCTGCGAACGGGGTAAATTTCCACTACTCTCGTGGGAGCGGGTCGTTCGCCTCGACAGAATTTATTGATATATTATATGGTTTGGGCCGTTCGACCCTCGACAGTGCACAATATATTTTTATGTATATTTTGATCGGGCCATACGTACTCGGCTTAACTCGTGCGTAAATATATTGGAACCCCTTTTTATATTTAATATTGTTTCACAGACTTGAAAGGTGAAAAGGAGTAGATGAGAGAAATGATTTGGTTCTTATTTGAAATGAAGAGTTGTTTACTTATTTCCTCCTTTGAGCTCTAATATCATTGTATATTTCATGCTTAATTAGAACTTCATATTATTATGTTTGTGTCCCAAAGTAAGGCTCGTCATCACTCTTTGAGGTTAGACTAGATACTTACTGGGTACATGTTGTTTATGTACTCATGCTACACTTCTGCACTTGATGTGCAGAATCTGAGGCAGGTGCATCTGGTTATCAGTCCGGCGCACACGCTTGACTGCTGGTTTGAGACTACACGGTGAGCTGCCCTTCCGAGCCATTCAGCAGCAAGCAGAGTCCGTCTTTTGATTATTTTCTGTCTATTCTATTTCAGATAGTAGAGTAGAAGTCTTTTGTATATTCTGCTAGTAGCCAGCATACTTATGTCACGACCCAAATCCGCTAGTCGTGATGGCACCTAACCCAACCCGCTAGGTAAGCCTTTCCCAATGGCTGGTAGTACAAATCATGAG
Organism: Nicotiana knightiana; assembly: GCA_005239525.1. Classification (NCBI taxonomy): domain Eukaryota; kingdom Viridiplantae; phylum Streptophyta; class Magnoliopsida; order Solanales; family Solanaceae; genus Nicotiana; species Nicotiana knightiana. Next base: position 16,542 of record ML385416.1, on the reverse strand, counting down.
CTTCTAAGAATAGAGTTTACAAAGCGGAAATGAAATATATACATAGTCTGTTTGAGAAGTACATAAACAGAGCTTTGTAATTTCTACGACTACCATGAACAAGAGGCGGCTACAACAAGAACTCAGGTACATCTTCAAATCCGGCAACCATCAAGCACAAAAACAACAATAGCCAACATCTGCATGCAACGTGCAAAAGTGTAGTATCAGTACAACCGACCCCATGTACTAAGTAAGTAACAAACCTAACCTTAGGTTGAAAGTAGTGACGAGCTGGAACATAGGTCGGGTCTAACATCGATAAAACCATATGCATACTCTCAAAGTATCAATTCACTCAATCCTCCCAGTCACTCAGTCCTCACAGTCACTCATTCCTCATAGTCACTCAGTCCTCCCAATCACTCATCACTCGACACTCGCACTCAATAGGTACCTACGCTCACTGGGGGTGTGTACAGACTCCGGAGGGGCTCCTTCAGCCCAAGCGCTATAACAAGCCAATCGTTGCATAAATCAGTAAAACATGGTATGGCATGCAGCCCGATCCCACAAACATCCTTACCATTAGGCCCTCGGTCTCACTCAATCATCAATATCTCCAGTCTCTCGGGCTCTCAATATCATGAAACTAGCCCGACAATAACTGAGTACGAACATATTAGTAAAATCAGTGAGATAACAGTAAGAAATGACCACTATGGGTCCCAACAGTAAAGGCATAAAGCCTAACATGATATCTAGCATGATTGGCAGCTCAATTACTTTATCACATGGTGACAACACAAATAACAACAAGATAAGGCCACTATACAGTGCCATGGAAACAATGGAGTCACAATTCACAGGGTGCACGCCCATACGCCCGTCACCTAGCATGTGCGTGACCTCAATACCAATCATATAACATGTAATTCGGGGTTTCATACCCTCAACATTAAGTTTAAAAGAGTTACTTACCTCGAATGAGACAATGCCAATGCCGAGCAAGCCAAGCGATGCTCCATAGATGCCATCACACGCGTTCCAACCTCCGAACGGCTCGAAACTAACCAAAACAACTCAAATAATCAAACAAGGCTAAAGGAACCAATTCCAATCAGAAAAGATCAATCTTGAATCAAAAACTCAAAATCGGCCGAAAAGCCAAACGCGGACCTGCACCTCGGAACTCGACAAAACTCGCAAAAATTGACAACCCATTCGATTACGAGTCCAACCATGCTAATTTCACTCATTTCCGACTCCAATTCGATGTATAAAACTCTAAAATTCATATTATGGAACTTTAGCCAAAACACCTAATTGCCAAAAATGAAGATAGATTCATGAAATGTAATCAAAACCGAGTAGAGAACACTAACCCCAATCCTTGTGATGAAATTTTCTCTAAAAATAACCTCAATCTGATTACCACATCTCAAAATATGAAGAAAGACCAAAACCCTCGATTTTATATTCTTTGCGTAGTGCTTCCGCACCTGCGACACAATAGCCGCTTCTGTGACATAACCCCCACTTTTGCGGAATCAATCGAGGACTCGACCCTCGCACCTACAGACATCATACCTGCTTATGCGACCTCGCAGGTGCGAGCCATCATCCGCACCTGCGAAATATCTTTCCCATGCACTCCTTCGCCCCGCACCTGCGCATCCGCATATGTGCCCAAGCCTCCGTTTCTGCGGTATTCATCACCCAACACCATTTTTTCTCCTGCGACCCATTCTTTGCTTCTCCGGCCACCGCACCTGTGCAAACCAACCGCAGGTGCGGTCACACCAGAACCAACAACTACCAGCCTTAGCCAATATCTCAAAAATACTCCGAACCAGTCCCAAAACTCACCCGAGCCCCTCAGGACCTCAATCGAACATCCTAACAAGTCACACAACATAATACAAACCTACTCGAGGCTTCAAAACACACATAAAAATATCTAAACGACGAATCACACCTCAAATCAAAATCTATGAACTTTGAGCTTCCCATTTCCAAAATTCGTGCCGAAACATATCAAATCATCTTGGAATGAACCCAAAATTTGCAAGCAAGTCCCAAATGACATGACGAAGCTATTCCTATTCCCGGAATCACAATCTGAATCCAATATCCTCAAAGTCAACTTCCAGTCAAACTTATGAACTTTCAAACCTTCAAATTTTCATTTTTTTGCCAACTTATGTCGAAACCTTCTAGAAACATTCAAATGCAAGTACAAAATTTCCATCTAAACTTAACAGAACTGTCAAAACTCCATTCTAGTGTCAAATTATTGAAAAGTCAAACTTGGTCAACTCTTTCAACTTAAAGCTTCAACAATGAACTCATTTTTCCAAACCGATTCCGAATAACCTGAAACCCCAAACCGACGATTCACATAAGTTATAATACATCATATGGAGCTACTCATGCCCTTAAACTACCGAGCGAAGTGCAAATGCTCAAAATGACCGGTCGGGTCGTTACATCCTCCCCCACTTAAACATATGTTTGTCCTCGAACGTGCCAAGATTTGTTGTTCAAAACCATCAAACTGCCACATAACCTTACCATGCAATACCTGGGGGTGATCCAACGTCAACCTATCCCACATAGGTCTGATAACACAATATAACTGAAATTTCTCAATTCAACCTAGCCCACAAGACTTAGAATAAAATTCTTCCAACATCTATAATTTCTTATAAGATCTGAATCTCGCAACCTACACGATGTATAAGTCTGAACAAACTGTATCAAGCCATAACCATAATCCAAGACACAATCACATGTTATACCTCATAACTCGAATACTCATAGCAATAATCTCCGATCATAGTAACTACTCAGAACAACCCAATGCCGGTAATAAACCTCATATCTAACCAAATCTCACTCTAAAGCCTTCGTACACTGCCGATAATGAAAGAACACGTGGAAACTTGTAACCATTCCTCAATCAACAAGTTGTGGAGCTCCGTCTCCTTCAACAAGAACTATAGCCAATTCCCAAGACGACTTCCGATATTATCCTTCCAGATATACCGCAATCAAAAACCGATAGCACCCCTCCTAGATCCGAAAACTTCATCTTATCGAATACCAACTAACCTACTGACACGCAACACCAATACTACTCGGATCCACAACCGTGCAATCCATGCACCAATAAGCAGCAATCCAATTGTATTCAATCACGAAAATGAACCAATCAAGAGAAACGTCCTGCAACTCAACGGGTATCATTACCACAAAAAGCTAAGAACCCATCACACACCGTAGAACCATCACCCGACTCTAACACAAAAGTTCATACCTGAATATAACTCCGTTACAATGCGCGACTCCAGCCAGACGCTGGTCCATAACATATACCCAAGCCACCCTGCTCAAAATTGATAACCATGCGAAATTTGACATCTAGTACCCAAAGTGCATTACCATAACCACGGAGAATCAGGAGATACAATTCCACACAAAACCCGAAAGAACACAACCAATACGCCCTCAATCATGCAACACACAATTACTCATCTTGCTCAAATTTCTCTATAAGACCACAATGGAGCTGCACATGTGTGCCTAAAACCAACGAATCACAATTCCCGTAGCATAGAAGAGTAACTCACAGAAATTTCAGACCACAAATAAGCTCAGCAACAACCGAATGGCACATCCCTCAATATTAGCATTATGGAGCCAACCAATCCGACTCGGTGTAGACTACACATCCTAATTGGGCCTACCTATGGACCCCAATTCAACTCTAGTCATCCATAAATTGATAAATAACTCTCCAAAAGTCCACAATGACTGAATCATAACACATACTATCATCTGGCTAGCTTCGGCCACAACTTCACAGTCCATAACCATGAAATAATCTACCCATGAGAACTCCCAGTCTCCAAATCCATAGAGCATACGTATCACCATATCCGATCCCAACTCCACCGCCCGAATATCTAACACATCTCTCATACACGATCGTCCCGCGAGGAATAGTTTTAAAATTCTTCCGTTCCACGTAGCAAAATTTGAATATCAGCAGTCGATCAACTAGGAGAGTACCGCAATACCAATGAAATATCCATAAATCAAACCACATTACCCCTTCTGAAATGTACACTCTCATCAAGCCATACCAAATAGTAATGTCATTTACCTAGTCATCTGAAGCCGTCCATGCTGCCTAAGGACGCATGATCTTCCCTTCAAAACTGAACCGTGACCTTACACATACAAATCTCAATCTAACACAACACACCGCATATACCATGCCATCATATGAAAAATACGAGAACTCCACAATCCACACCCGTAGTAAAAAAAAACTACATACTCAATTAGCGAAGAACTTTCCATTTGATAATCCAGGAGAAAATCACCATACACCACATGCTCCTGACGCCAGTAGGAAATATACTCCCCGAACCGTGGTAGAAATTATTGATATCTCTTCGAAACCCATTTACACATGATTAAGCCATCATAACTAAATCTCTCTAACTCAACCAAGCCACACCGGTCACCAAAAACCCAAGAGCATTGCCACGAAACACCTGTAGAAACCTACCACATCAGAAGCACCCAATGAGCCGATCATATCCATTACCATGCCGATCCAACCTACTACTAAGCTGTCCTATTCCTCTGAGTTCCTTCTGAATTACCTTCAAATTGATACTTCTCCTCGCCATAATACCACAATCCTCAACCAAGACTCACCACACAAGACCCTAGCATAAAACCACACCGCCTTAAGGCTAATAAGCCGCTAAATTCTCTATTAAGCACCCCAACCACAACCGAGATACCCACTCCGAAGAGACCTTCTGTGAATTTAAAGCTGTTCATTTTACCTTCCTGATACTGAATGTAGAATCCAGAATGATATAGAAATACTGCGAGTCTCGACACCATCCAATGAAAATCTTTAGTTAAACTGATCAAATAGACCGAATGACCTGTGCGCCATTTGCACACTAACACCCTAAGAAGTAATCCACACTTCTAAGCAACTAAGTGAATCCCTACTCCATGCACACTACATCCGTTACGCATCACAACTCAATTATTCCACGTTCCCCATACCTCATAAATAATAACACAACCCGTATCTTGAAATTTCTTATCTCACCCTCCGCAGAACATAACTTATTCACAAGTATACCTCAGACCGAAACCAATACAACACATAGTCGTGCAATCAACTTAGCAATAGAAGACTCCCCCACTTGGCTCAAAGACATAGATCAAAACACACAAAAACTCATGATGCCCATACTATATTACTGCTAGAATACTGCAGTGAGATTCCACTAAATCCTCCATAAGCTCATGAAACACAACCATCTAATTCTCAAATCATATGGAAATCGCATTCGCCCTTGTAGCAGTCAAGCTATCTCTCATAAGCGATCCAGTCTTAAATTGCAACACATATAATTCACTGGTAAAAGAGAACTCACCACAAAAAAACATAGGGATTCCACAAACCTCAGGACACCCCGCATGAGATAACCCTTCTGCTTTGCCTCAAACTGACATCTCTGTATTCCCTTCCACAGTCATAACTATTACACAATCACTTAACCTCCTGAGTCTGAACTCATATCACGGCATTGAAAACTTACTTCACTCTACAACTAAACAACAAAAAGATCCTTCACCACGCCCATAACTCGAGACTATACATCAAATAAAGACAAAAATCAAACACCCAATAGCCCCTTCTACACCTCAAGAAAACCATTCTCATCATGTTCAAACCATATGAACACGTATCGCATTCACATCATACTCATCACATAGCCATCCAGCCATAAATCCTACTACTAGGGACACTACCGAACATATAAATCCAAAATCACATGTTCACATAATCAGTACCTCTGTGCTCAAGCTACAAACAAAACCCAGCCTCAAGTCCTCCAGACTGGCCCATCACCAACACACAGAAATCACATCTCACATCTTATCAGGGAATTATAAGCCGTCGATGCATAGCTGATACCGAGCGCTCAAGTGCGTGGAAGGAATTCAAAGAGTTACGCTTCAAGATGAATCAATGTCGCAAGATAAGGAAAGAAAGTTGGGAAGTATATCCTAAATGTCCTGTTTCCCCTCGAAGATAGGTATGGACGTCATCATATCGATCCGCAAGATTCTACTAGACACTTGCTCATGACTTGTAGAACCTATGAACCTAGATGTCATATACCAATCTGTCATGACCCAAATTCGCTAGTCGTGATGGCACCTAACCCAACCCACTAGGTAAGATAACTAATAACTGCCCAATTCCAATAATAGTAATAAGCCAATCAAACAAAGGAATTATCTAAATCTTAAACCTTTCCCAAGGACTGGTAGTACAAATCATGAGCTTCTAAGAATAGAGTTCATAAAGCGGAAATGAAATAAATACATAGTCTGTTTGAAAAGTACATAAACAGAGCTTTATAATTTCTACGCCTACCATGAACAAGAGGCAGTTACAACAGGAATGCAGGTACATCTTCAAATCCGACAACCATCGAGAACAGCAAAAACAACAGCCAACATTTTCACGCAATGTGCAGAAGTGTAGTATCAGTACAATCGATCACATGTACTGAGTAAGTAACAAACCTAACCTTAGGTTGAAAGTAGTGACAAGATGGAATATAGGCTGGGTCCAACACCGATAACCAACAGTAGTTTGTAATAATGTAAAGCAATTAAATAAAGAAGTATCTCAGAGATAAACTGCTCAGCCTTTTCATAGTTTCCCAAAATAGTTTTGCTGTCCAAGTATAACAGTGATAAACCCAAGTCTTTTATCGTAAATTTTCCAAAAATATGAGTAAGTTGAAAACTGTAATCTTCCTTGAAAACTGTAATTTTTTCCAAAAACTTTTCATCAAGTAAATGTTTCATTTTCAGATAACATGAGGAAAGTACATCTCTGTAACGACCTGACCGGTCGTTCCGAGAGTTTAGCCCCATTTCCCCCATTTCTGCTTCGTTATATGTGGTTCAACTTCATTACGTTGTGTTAGATTGGTTGGCTTGGGTTCGAAGCAATTTTTGGAGTGAAATGAGACACTTAGTCTCTTATCTTGGTTCAATAGTTAGAAAAGTCAACTAGAAGTTGACTATTTGTTAAACGACCTCAGAATATGGATTTTATCGTTCAGATAGCTTCGTTAGGTGATTTGGGACTTAGGAGTGTGTTTAGAATGAAGTTTTGATGTGCGGTGTAGAATTAGGATTGAATTGGCTAAAGTTAGTTTTTGGTGATTTCCGACCGGCAGGGAAAAATAGGCTATCGGGATCAAAATGGAATTTAGACAGTTGGAGAAGGTTCGCAATGTCATTTTGGATATGTGTGCAAATTTTCAGGTCAATCGGATGTGTTTTGGTTGGTTTCAGCATCATTGGCAAAATTTAGAAGTTTCAAAGTTCATAGGCTTGAATTTGATGTGATTTTAGTGTTTTTGCTTTGTTTTTGGTGTTTCGAAGGCTCGACTAAGTACAAATGAAGTTATGGGATGTATTGTTATGTTTGGTTGGGGCCCCGAGGGACTCGGGATTGATTTAGGATGGTTAACGGAGGTTTGGACTTGGGAATTGCAGTAAGAATTGCTGCTGGTGTCATTTTGCTGGTGTGGCCACACCTGCGGATGGGGAGCCGCAGGTGCAATGGCGTAGGTGTGAAGGTCATTGCGCAGGTGCGAGAAGAGGCCAGGCTGGATGAAGCCGCAGCTGCGAGTGAGGCATCGCAGGTGCGAGAATTGGACTTTTAGTGAATTTTCGTAGGTGCGCACCTGGGCCCGCAGGTGCGAAGAATGGTCCGCGGGTGCGAATTAACTGGACAGAAAGTATAAATAGGTGCCTCCGCGAAATTTTGGGCATCTCTTCCATTTTTGCATGCGGGTTGAGCTAGTTTGGGAGCAAATTGAAGAGAATTCGAGAGTCTTCAATGGAGGTAAGTTTCCCGGATTTAAAACTCATTTCTATGTTATTTTGTGACAGATTAGGCTTGGAATTTGAGGAATTAAAGTAGAAAAGTTGGGAAAAATGGGAGAAAAATTTGGAAAATTCTTTTGGTGTTTTGAGAGGGCAGTTGAGGTCGGATTTTGGTAAATTTGATATGGGTAGACTCGTGAGGGAATGAGGATTCTAGTTTTGTAATTTTTATCAAATTTTGAGACGTGGGTCCGGGGCTCGGGTTTGGCCAATTTCGGGAATTATGCTTAAAATTGATAGTTTTCAATTGGGTTTTGTTCCTTTAGCGTATATTGATGGTGTTAATCTGGTTTTGGTTAGATTCAGAGCATTTGGGAGCCAATTCGAGGGGCAAGAGCATCACAGAGTAGATTTTGGGATGTTTTGAGGTAAGTAACGATTGTAACTCTAAACCTGAGGGTAAGAAACCCCGGTATTTGATATTGTTTTGGTAAATGAGGTGACACACATTCTTGGTGACGAGTGTGTGGGCGTGCACCGATAGGGATTGAGACTTGGTCTATCCCGTAGCGACTATTAAGCTGCGTATTCGATTTGAAACCTTATGATATCCTGTATTTTAGAAATGTATACTTGTTTATGGGCTGTGAGCCATGTTTGGGGCCTTGTGCCAACTTGTTTAGACCCTCAGAGGTACTTTTACACTATTCTTATACTATCGTGATAGAACAATTGTGAAATCAGTCATGTTTTCTACTTGTTGTTATTTTCACTATTATCACACGGTTTTGAAACTCTGAAAAGTATTTTGGGCTGAGTCCCGTGAGTTGAGATGAATTGCCCGAGTGGCTTGTGAGGATGACTGAGTGAGGCCGACAGCTGATTATGTGAGGATAGTTATGGATCGGGCTGCACCCCGCAGCAATATATATGTAATGAGGCCGAGAGCTGAGTATGTGAGGATAGTTATGGATCAGGCTGTGCTGCAACAATATATATGTAATAAGGCTGAGATCCGAGTATGTGAGGATAGTTATGGATCGGGCTGCACGCCGTATCAATAGATATGTTATATATTACATATGGATTGGGCTGCACGCCGCAACAATATAGATTATATATTATTTATGGACCGGGATGCACGCCGCAGAAATATACATTATATATGGGTCGGGCTGCACGATGCAACAATATATATATTGGATCGGGCTGCACACCGCAATGATATAGCACTTGGGCTGAAGGATCCCCTCCAGGAGTCTGTACACCCCAAGTGAGCGCAATCGACTATTATATGGATTGGGCTGCACGCCACAACGTATGTTATATGGATCGGGCTGCACGCCGCAAGAATATACCTTATATATGGATCGGGCTGCACGCCGCAACAATATATATATATATATATATATATATATATATATGATTGGGCTGCACACCGCAACAGTTGTTATATGGTACCTGATGAGTGAGAGTGCTGAGTGTGAGAATTTACATATGAGAGTAGAGTCACAGGTGACTAAGAGGCTTATCCGAGAGGCTTTATTTGTGAGCAACACTGTGCCGAGTGGCTGATATTTTTATGAAACTACTGTTTTCACTATTTTTTACACTGAGCCTCTTGATAAATGTTGACTAATGTTTCATACAAGTTTAAAAAGGGCAAACTGGAGTTTTGTAAAATCTTTGGTAAATGGGGACTCTTGTCTTGATCTATTACCTTTACTGGTACTTATATTTTATGAAACATTATATGGATTTACATGATTTAAAAATGCTCGTCACTACACTCATGTTTGTAGATACTTTGGTTACTTACTAAGTTGGCGTACTCACGTTACTCCATGCACCTTGTGTGCAGATTCAGGTACCGGGGCAGAGCGATAGTTGAGCTACACCATTTGGAACATTGTTCGGAGATCGTGAGGTAGCTGCTCGGCATCTGCAGCCTACTCTTTCTCCCTCCTACTCTGTCATTTTTACTTTACTTCCTAGACTTGTCGTAGTAGAGGATTTGTATTAGACTGTATCATCTCTTAGAAGCTCATGGCGGTTGACTCCAGATGTTGGGACTGCGTTAGATGTTCTAATCATTTTTATTGTTTTGAAATGCTTAAGCAACAAAATTATTATAAAAATTCGAACATTTGATGAATTAAATGGGAAATTATTATGTTATTTTCAGTGAATTGGCTAGCCTAGTATCACGATAGGCACCATCACGACCAGTTAGGGTTTGGGGTCGTGACAAGTTGGTATCAGAGCGCTAGGTTACATAGGACTCACCGATCATGAGCAGGTTTAGTAGAGTCTTGCGGATCGGTACGGAAACATCTGTACTTATCTTCGAAAGGCTGCAGAACCCTTAGGAAAATCTCACATTCTTGAATTATTGTCATGCGAATCCATTTTATTAAGCCAATAGCGTAACTCTTGAATTCCGTCCATGTATTCGAACGCGCACGAGAGCGATTGGTATCACCAGTGCATCGAAGACTTGTGACTTCCATGGATGAGATGTGATTTTAGCATTTTGATAATGGGCCAGTCTGGAGGACTTGAGGCCGGATTCATTCTGTGGCTTGAGTTCTAAGATTTCGATTGTGTGTGCCATGTATTTGGGGACCTATATGTCCGTTGATGTCCTTATTGACAGGACTTTGTGACTGGATGCCTCTGTGGTGAGTGTGATTTGATGGTTAGATGTGTTCAGACTGTGATTTGTGATGAAAGGGTTGGCTGGAAATGTGGCAAGATTTATTGAGTGTTTGACTTTTGTCTCGGTCTGTATATGGCTTTGAGTGTTGAGTGTATTGGAGGACCTCTCATGTTGTTTAGGAGTGACGTGGATCCTTCTATTGTGTGATGAGTTCCTGGTAATGTCTTTTGGGCTGATTAGCACCCCTTTGTTATTGTATTCTTTGATGGAATCCTGGAGTATACGCGTATCTAGGGGTAGCATACTTAGTATTTGAGGATGGTATTATAAGGATTTAGGGAGGAGAAGCTCTATGAAAAGTTCTCCAAGTGTGAATTTTGGCTCGGTTCAGTAGCATTCTTGGGACACGTGGTGTCCAGTGAGGGTATCCATGCGGTCAGACGAGTGTGGATAGAGCTTCCAGAAAGCTCAAGATTTCCTTTGACCTCAGCTCTAGTGTTGGTTCTACCATCAACTTCAGGTTCTTATACCGCGTATCTCGATGCCTCGAGATTAGGCGTTGTTTGTGTTTAGATGCAGAAGGTTGTAGTGATTGCATGATATCTATGATCTTCGGAAGTGCATAGAGAGATATCATGTTTGAGGCTAAGCCGACAGGGGTATCTTCTGCGGGTTGTCCTGGGGTGTGTGATCCCTATGTTGTCCTGTAGTAAGTTCTCTTTTACCAGTAAACGATATATGTTGTAATTGAGTTTAGATCTCTTGTGGAAGTTGGCATTACTATTACAATGGTGAATACAAGATTTGCAGATGACTTGAGCTGTTAGACGGGTTGTGTTATTATGGACATTGTGAGTTATTGTTTGTCTTGATCGTTGGCTTTGAGCCAAGTGAGGGAGTCTGTTAATGATAAGTTGATTATACGATTATGTGTTGTATTGGTTTCGGTTCGAGGTATATTGGTAAATCAGTTATGACATGCAGATGTGGGGTCTGGGAATGGCTCGAGTAATGAAAATTCCTTCGATATAGGTTGTAATGTACTCTATTGGGTTCTATTGAATGATTGAGTGGAAATTGTAAAAGGTGCAGTGTATGAACTTGCTTGTGGCCTCAAGTGAGTAGATTATTTTCCTAGTATGTTAGTGTGCGAACGGGTCAGGTCGATTCTGTCTAATTGGTCATTGTAATTGAGATTTACGTTAGAGGGTGTCAGGACTTATGGAATTTCTACATTATCATGGACTCTACATATCAGTATCAAGAAAGTGAAGGTAATGAGTTTTTACATGTGTGTCTTGGCAATGCTCTTGGATTTTGGTGACCTGCGTAGCTTGGTTGAGTTGGAAGGATTCAGTCCTGACGGTTTGGTTCCGTACAAATAGGACTCAGAGAGTTCTTGATGGTTTCTACCACGATTAGAGATGTATATCTTCTACTGGAATGAGGAGCCTGTGGTTTATAGAGATTTTGCTCATTAGATGGGATGAAATGAAAATTTCTTGGGTAGTTGAGTACGTAGTTGCTTATGGCTCGTAAGGGATTATGAAGTTCTCATATTTATCATAGGATGGAAGGGTTTATGCAGTATGTTGTGAAGAGTTGAGATATGCATATGTGAGGTCACGATTCGGTTCTGGAAGGAAGGTCATAAATTCTTAGGCAGCATGGACAGTTTCAGATGACTAGGTAGATGATATCACTAATTGGTGCGCTTCGTGACTTCGAGACTGAGAGTTCTCATAAACAGGTTATTTTGTGATAGTGAACTATGGATATGCAAGCAAGCTAGTCAGATGTTAGTATGTACCATGATTCAGTCATTTTGAGCTTTTCGGTGATGTTATCTATCTGTTGTGGGTGACCAGAGTTGATTCAATGTTATTGGTAGGCCCGTATGGGTGTGTGTTCTACACCAGGTCAGAATTGTTGGCTCCGAGTTTCTATTGTTGAGGAATGTACCATTCGATTGTGATTGAGTTTATTCAGGTTCCGGAGTGATTTATGAGTTACCCTTCGGTGTTGGGGTGATCGGTGATTATTGGTTATATGCACACATGGTGCGGCTCTAATCGGGCTTTATAGCTAGATTTGGGTAAGGTAAGTATTGAGTACTGCAGGATCGAGACGTACTGGTTATGTTCTTTTTGATTCGTGTGGCATGGTATCGTCCAATTTCCCCATGGTTGTGACAGTGCACTTTGAGTACTTGATATCGAATTTTGAATGGTTATTGCTTTGAGCCAGGTGGCTTGTAGTATTTCATGGGACCAGCGTTTGGATGATATCGCGCAGGGTAGCGAAGATTATGTAGGTGTATGACCTTTGGTATTGGATTCGTGTGTATTGATTTTTGCAATGTGTGCCAGGCTTTTAGCATGATGTTGTGATGGTAATTGTTAATGGCAGGATAATCCTCCCGTGTGAATCTTTCATATAATTTGATTACGTTGGGATGTTGCTATTGAGTGCACCAGTTGCACAGGTTATGGCTTCGAATTGCATCGATGTGTCATGTAATCATAGTGGTCGTGTTAGACGAGAGGAGGTCATTGGACCTAGAATGAATATTGTCAGAATTGTCTAAACGTAGTTGGAAGGATAAATATCGGGAGTCGGCTAAGAAATCTGCTATACTTCCTGTTTGGGAAGGGGAGCATCATATCTAACTGATCGGACGAATGGTTGCTAGTTTCTATGTGTTTATTTCATCATCGACAATATATGAAAGGGTTAGAGTGAGGCACTTCTTGATAAGAGGTTGTGTACCGGTATTGGGTTGTTCTGAGCAGCTATTATGATTGGGAGTTATCACTATGGGTGTTTGAGTCATGCGGTGTATTATGTGGTTTCATCTGGGGTGCGTATATGGCTTGTTTCAGTATGTTCAGATTTGTTCAGTTTATAGTTGTGGAATTTTGATCTTGTATATTGCTTCAGAAGTGGAAATTTGGTTCTAAGTTTATGGGTCAGGTTGGATTTTGAAATTTCAACTGTGTTGTGCTATTGGACCTATATGGGATAGGGTGACGTGGGATCACCCCCGAGTATGTGCATGGTAGGCTACGCGGCAGTTTGATGGTGTTGAAGAACAACTCTTGGCACGTTCGAGGACGAACATATGTTAAGTGGGGGAGGATGTAACGACCCGACCGGTCGTTCCGAGATTTTGGCCCCATTTGCCCCGTTTTTGCTTCGTTATATGTGGTTCAACTTCATTATGTTGTGTTAGATTTGTTGGCTCGGGTTTGGAGCAATTTTTGGAGTGAAATAAGACACTTAGTCTCCTATCTTGGTTCAATAGTTAGAAAAGTCAACCAGAAGTTGACTATTTGGTAAACGACCTCGGAATGAGATTTTATGGTTCGAATAGCTTCGTTAGGTGATTTGGGACTTAGGAGTGTGTTCAAAATGAAGTTTTGATGTCCGGTGTAGAATTAGGCTTGAATTGGCGAAAGCTAGTTTTTGGCGATTTCCGGTCGGCAGGAAAAATAGGCTATCGGGATCGGAATGGAATTACGACAGTTGGAGCAGGTTCGTAATGTCATTTTTGATGTATGCAAATTTTCAAGTCAATCGAATGTGTTTTGGTTGGTTTCGGCATCATTGGCGAAAATTAGAAGTTTCAAGGTTCATATGCTTGAATTTGATGTGATTTTAGTGTTTTTGCGTTGTTTTGGTGTTTCGAAGGCTCGACTAAGTTCGAATGAGGTTATGGGATGTGTTAGTATGTTTGGTTGGGGCCCCGAGGGGCTCGGGATTGATTTCAGATGGTTAACGGAGGTTTGGACTTGGGAATTGCAGTAAAAATTGCTGTTGGTGTGGCCGCACCTGCGGATAGGGAGCCGCAGGTGCGATGGCTGTATGTGCGAAGGTCATTGCGCAGGTGCGAGAAGATGCCAACCTGGAGGAAGCCGCAGGTGCGAGGCATGGGCCGCACCTGCGAAGTCGCAGGTGCGGGTGAGGCATCACAGGTGCGAGAATTGGACTTTTAGTGAATTTTCGCAGGTGCGCACCTGTGAAATCAGTCATGTTTTCTACTTGTTGTTATTTTCACTGTTATCACACGGTTTTGAAACTCTGAGAAGTATTTTGGGCTGAGTCCCGTGAGTTGAGATGACTTGCCCGAGTGGCTTGTGAGGATGACTGAGTGAGGCCGAAAGCTGAGTATGTGAGGATAGTTATGGATCGGGCTGCACACCGCAGCAATATATATGTAATGAGGCCGAGAGCCAAGTATGTGAGGATAGTTATGGATCGGGCTGCACGTCACAACAATATATATGTAATAAGGCCGAGAGCTGAGTATGTGAGGATAGTTATGGATCGGGCTGCACGCCACAACAATAGATATGTTATATATTACATATGGATCGGGCTGCAAACCACAACAATAGAGATTATATATTATGTATGGATCGAGCTGCACGCTGCAACAATATACATTACATATGGGTCAGGCTGCATGCCGCATATATATATTGGATCGGGCTGCACGCCGCAACAATATGGCGCTTGGGCTGAAGGAGTCCCTCCAGGAGTCTGTACACCCCCAGTGAGCGCAGTCGACTATTATATGGATCGGGCTGCACGCAGCAACAATATGGCGCTTGGGCTGAAGGAGTCCCTCCAGGAGTCTGTACACCCCCAGTGAGCGCAGTCGACTATTATATGGATCGGGCTGCACGCCACATCTTATGTTATATGGATCTAGCTGCACGACGCAACAATATACCTTATATATGGATCAAACTGCACGCCGCAACAATATATATATATATACGTATTGGTCGGGCTGCACACTGCAGAAGTTGTTATATGGTACCTGATGAGTGAGAGTGCTCAGTGTGAGCATCGACTTATGAGAGTAGAGTCACGAGTGACTAAGAGGCTTGCCCGAGAGGCTTTATTTGTGAGCAACACTGTGCCGAGTGGCTGATATTTTTATGAAACTACTGTTTTCACTATTCCTTACACTGAGCCTCTTGATAAATGGTGACTAATGTTTCATACAAGTTTAAAAAGGGCAAACTGGAGTTTTGTAAAATCTTTGGTAAATGGGGACTCTTGACTTGATCTATTACCTTTACTGATACTTATATTTTATGAAACATTATATGGATTTACATGATTTATAAATGCTCATTGTTGATTGATTTCCCAATGCACACGCAAGTGTACGTGGTCGACAAGTAATACAGGATTTTAAGTCCAGATATCGTACCCACAAGGACTTGTGTAAACTACTTGCTAAATCACTCTAATCGTTATTTAACCAAGCCAATATAAAATCAAGGATATACTATTTTATACTAAAATTCTATGAAATAACTAATTATCAAGTGACAAGAATTATTGTGATGTATTCAGTAGAGACAAATATTCCAGGGTTGTGGTCTATTCACCACTCATATTGCATTCTAATTAACTTTTCCTTTCATATAATTCACTCATGGTTGCTAATTAATCGATAAATGCTCTCATAGCCTTCTCCCGAAGCACTCCTCACCTATTCTCAATAGATTAACGCCTATATTCCTATG
>MDKJ01095117.1:0-23018 GCA_005239525.1 Nicotiana knightiana | reverse complement strand
AAAAAAGCACAAACTTCAGCTCCAAAACAAAAACAAGATGAAGTACAAAACACAAAACTTCAGCTATCTATATGCTGAAGTTTCAGCAAAACAAGCTGAAAAACAAAACTTGAGCTCTCTATTTGCTGAAGTTTCAGAAAATACAAAGCATAAACTTCAACTCCAAAACAAAAACAGGTTGAAGTACAAAACACAAAACTTCAGCTATCTATATGCTGAAGTTTCACCAAAACAAAGCACAAACTTCAGCTCCAAAACGAAAACAAGCTGAAGTACAAAACAAAAAATTAAGCGCCCAAATATGCTGAAGTTCACCATAACAAAACAAAAAACTTCAGCTCCTAAACAAAAACAAGTTGAAGTTCACCAGTTACAAAATACAAAACAGACACACACGTTCAAAAACTTCAGCATATTACCAAAACAAAACAAAAAAAACTCAGCAAAGGCACAAATTTAAACACCAATAATTAAACACAAAAAAACAAAAAAAAAATCAGCTCCATAAAATTAAGGTATAGATGACAAAATCACTATAGAACTAACCCTAACAACCGATCAAACATGAACATAAAAAATAAAAAAAAAATAAAAACCCTATAAAACATGAGTATCACAAAAAAAAGATAAAAATAACTGTAATGTACCTGTGATTATATGTAATATTGTTGGAGAACAAACAGTTGAAGCGAAGAATATCAAAGCACAATGACGATCGTAAGCGAAGAACGGGAGAAAGAGAGAAAGAGAGTATTTGTGAGTATACAGTATAGGAATGGAAGTAGAGGAAGCTTGACTACTTGTAAAAGGGTAATATTGTCTTTTTGAAAGGCTTTTAACAAAAAAACGGGTACCGGTGCAAACATAAAAACAAAGCGGGTACAAATTAAAGAGAGGCGCCTAAATAGGACGCCCCGTGCAATTTTACCAATACGTGTTAGGTGAAAGGAATTGGCGACTGCAAAGAAAGAGAACGAAAATGAGCAAATAAAGAAAGATGGAATTTTAAATTAACTATACAAAAGGAAAATATAACCGTAATATTTGCCCTATTCTAGAAAGCAAAAACAAAAAGAGAGGCCTAGCTTATAGCAGAAAGGACAGAATTTGAGACGGAGCTTGCAATTTACTCCATAAATTTCAACAAAGCTCTCAAGTATCTCAAACAAGACAGATTCATATGGATTGCTTCAAGTATCCATCTTAGAGGACTTGTAGATGGCTCCAGATTGGATGCAGCTCCCGAATCTTCTGTCAGCCGTCTAGCAAGCAAATGCATCTGGAAAAATTGTTCAGCAGGCCTAATCTCTGTAAGAACATAATGAAGCCAAAGCATGAATTGGATAAGCATAATGCAGCATCTTGGATTAAGTTACAGTTCTTTATACTGCCATCCGACACTGATCCATAAATTTGGATAGTGCTCATTGTTTCCAACCAACAGGGGAAACAATCCACCAAAGAGTAACAATACAATAATAGCTTCCTGTCTTTTGGCTAGTAAGAGTAACAGTACAAATAGGTAGCCGTGTCAGTTTTCAACCACGACAATCAGAGATTATAAACTGGTACACAGAGGTAAGTGGAGAAATAAATAAAAAAAGCAGAAATTAAGAAATTTCCCTGAAAGCACATTTGAACCAGATACGGATATGCACAACTAAATTCTTAATCAACAGGTGACATTTGAGCAGGCACACTGGAGCTCATCTTCACGTCGCTGAACCTCTATCGGGCTAAATCTCTGTAGGCATTTGCTTCTCAAAGCATTGCGCTTCACAAGCTTACTCAGGATACATGCCATGGCAACCTTTGCTCCCAAGTTCGAGAGCCCTCTAGACATGCAGATTGCACCACCCAGGAGCATCAGCATATTTGGCACCACGTTCTTTAATGGTTCTTTCGTTTGCTCCCTCGTACTGCATTCATGTGAAACTTCACAGCAATAGTCACTATTTGTGCAGGTTTTTGGATTGATTAAGCTCCTTGTGTGGTTTAAGGTGTCCAATCCAAGTGGAACCTTCATTTGACGAGAGGGGGAAAGGGTAAGGAAAGGAAAGATCAAAACCATGTCAAAAAGACATAAACATTTAGGGTTAGAAACTGGCACTACATTTCGTCCAAATTATACATTATTCTACTGGTAATGAGAAAGATAATTAGTCCAGGTATGAAATAATAGCAGCACACTGTCCTCGTACCTGCTTATCATTTTTGGACGAAGGGAGGCCACATTGAAGTAAAAAGGGGAACTTGACTTTGAGAAGAAAGATGCTTCTGTTTCTCTCACTGCCAAGTCTTTTTTGTCTATTTTATTTAACTTTCTTTTTCCTAAAATAATAGTGAAAGGGGTGAAACTCATTTACATCCCCCAAGTTTACTATAAAAACCAAACTCAACCTCCAATTTTGAACAATTGTCATTTCCATCCTATCATCCTTCACAATGTCTATTTTACCCTTGACATTTTCAACTCTCCATATATGTAATACTTTTTTTATATTATTTAGATATTTTTTAATGCAAGTATTTATTCATAAGTTAAAAATATTATATCTTATTGTATAATTTAATCTAAGTTCACTAAAATTATAAAATAAAATAATTATATTATGAATTTATTACAAAATGTATTCCTACTTTAATATTATTGTTATTTTACTATTATGTATATTAAAATGCATATAATGTATGTCGGCGTGTGTGCATGATTTTAAGTTCCACTATTGTTATAATTCTCTATGCATATACAAATTTTTGAGTTTTGATTGTTATTACTAGATTTTTTCTAAATTTTAATTCATGAAAAGTATAAATAGATAAATTTTCAAATTTAATATAAAATTTACCTCTCTTTATTCTCAATTTTATAGTAGATTGAGTTTTGATTGCTATTAATAAAATTACTGACACAAATAAATTATTTATTGCAATTATTTATTGAACATCATTAACTTATATGCTTGACTACTACTTCTCACT
Source organism: Nicotiana knightiana (assembly GCA_005239525.1). Lineage (NCBI taxonomy): Eukaryota > Viridiplantae > Streptophyta > Magnoliopsida > Solanales > Solanaceae > Nicotiana > Nicotiana knightiana. The sequence continues at coordinate 20,036 of MDKJ01095117.1, read as the reverse complement.
TTTTTTGGTTTCAAAAAAGTTTTTTTAAATTTGTCTATAGGTAAGTCGATAACATAAATTAAAATAAAAGATATCATTACATTAAAGAATAAAAATAAGAGATAAAAATTGTAGAGGGTAAAATAGGCACTTTAAGAAGTCACCTTTGATATGAGGAGTAGAATGATAATAGTTCAAAGTTGGAGGATAAGTTTGATTTTTAAAGCAAACTTGGGGGATGTTAATGGTTTTCACCCATTGTGAAAGTCCCGTTAAGAACTTTAAAAGAAGTATAGCTCTGACCTTTTGAATTAACGTGACGGCACTCACACCTGAAGTCAATTGAGAATGGTCAAGGGCAGAGTACTGACGAAGTGCATCATCCATTTTACGGACATAGTTCCATATGCCCTTTGCAAAGGCTAGTTTTGCCATTTCAACATTCAGACCAGCATCTTCTTGGTGTACCATTTGGATCTCACATGCATTCCTACCAGAAACTGAAAGCAACTTCACAAGGAAACAACTCAGTACTGCACCACCTTATAATCCTAAAAGTAATAGTAAAAGGAATCATTATATTTACTACTAATATTCCAATGGCTGATAGAATTATGAATTTTACACCAAGACCATGGACAAAATTAATTTTTGTTATAAACTGAACGTTCTTATTTTCTTTTTCTTTTATTTTTTTTGTAAGTAAATTAAACATTTTTCTCTTTTACACACAGTTTAGACTTGACCATGCTAAGGAAAAGGCGTGACAAAATCTTTCCTTAGCATGACCACATATCTTCAGAAATGTGTTCCTCAGTCATGACTAAACCGGGATATACATACAACCCAGAAATGTTTTGATCATGCTGCTTCATGTAGTATCACAAGGCCCTGAAAACATATAGCCCTAAGATGAAACAAATAATTAAACATTTAAAAGGGAAATAGCTCACATGAAGTCTAAATTCACAGAATGTGTCATGATCCCAGCTATGTTTATGCTGTCAAGAGATGCTTAAATCAGTTTTTATTGCAAGAGGAGAAATAATAACAAGGAAAACATCAAAAACCTGCCTTTCTTGATTCTCCAACCAGATCTAAAGAGCCCAACCCTGACATACTTCTTCCTTCTTTGTGCCGAAGGATATTCACATTCCTACTAGCAGTAAAAGGCCAAATTTTTTAGCAGACATAATAAATAAACTAAGATATGTGTAAGAGCCAAAATCAAAACAAGAATAGATATAATGAGAAGTTGCGACACATAAATGATTGAAACATATGTAAATAACCTTATGCAAGAACACCAATCCCTTCTTCCTTATATCTCTTACTTTTTTGTGTTTGGGAGGGAGTTTCCAGATTCAGCAGAAGAATTTTCAATCTAAGGTAATTTAGAGGGACTCTTTCGGAAAGGACCGTCTTTCTTAATTTCTCACTGTAATATTTACTTGAAATAACAAGAGAACTACGTAATTTGGGAGACATAGCACCATCAAGAAAAAATATCTCGATAGAGTTGATGTCCAACAAGGTCGAACTTTATTAAGTACCTTGGTAAAACAGTAGAAGGATCCATCATTGGCTTCCCACATTCTCCAAGCTAATACGTACTCTCTTGGAGTCAATAGTGGAAACTTTTTTATCATGAGGCCAATTTCAGTTCCACTGCTAGTATCCACCTGCAACTGCTTATGCTCAATCAAGGTTTTGTCCCAAATTTTCCGGAAATCATTGTCCATGTAAAAATCTCTTAGCATCTCGACTGAGCAATTCTCAAATACAGTTACACTTAGATATTTAAGAGGTGCATCCTGAAGCAGAAAAGAGATAAAAACCGAATATCATTACCTCATTACTGACACAGATAGAAATAACTTTTTTTCCACAAATTAAGATTTAATAAATAAATATAGTTAAAAACAAGCTAATCCAGATACTTTGTATCACTTAACTTAATACAAAGAGCCATTAAACAGAAGGTGAAGCCGTTATTGCACAGCAGTAGCTACAAGAAGTCATGCATACATAAATGCATGCACTCCCATGCTCATACAGGCCTGCAAGTATTGTACTATGTTCATTGACCCCATTCAGTCACTTTAAATCCTTTAGAAGTATTCAGTGGAAACATTTCCACCATGCGGTTACTCCATCTCTTCTAAGAGTTTCAAAGGCACATAAGTATGTTAACAAAAGGTGAAAGAATTACTTCTGTGATTAATAGTTCACCTAATGGACACTTTACTGCTGCTTTAAACGTTTAGTTTACTGATAGTTTCAGCCATTGAGGATAAAATATGTTTACTACACTGAATTCTGTGAAAGTAGGCAGTTCAGCAAGTCACTAAGAGATAAAAGCACAGAGAAAAACCATAATAGTAAGAAGACAGCACATAATGAGAATCTGAGCAACCACCTTCTGCTTACAACACCGTGCATAGTAGGAAAGACGATCTGTTCTCCGGTTAATGACATCTTCCCATTTCTCGTTAGCATGGAATTTCTTATTTATGTCGTCAATCAAATTCTTCAGATCTATTTCAGATATCACTGTAGTGATCCTGAGGAGATACAAGGACGTTAAAAAGAGGGGAATATTCGAGAAATTATGGATTAGTTTTTGGATATAGTGGTGTGCACTGTGCATAGTCTTAGTATTGTTAACTTCAGTACAAATCAAAACAAGAAATTCTCCATTCAAATATGCAAGTCTTTAGGATGCTTAGGGACTAACAAATAGAGCCAAAATTTTCACTAAAAGCGATTGAAGACAACGCTCACATAGGAGACCATATCTACTAGTAGAGCATGGATATTCTTCAAATAATGCAATAATAAATTTTGTTTACCAAGATCCGCTGCTTTGAGTCAAGACCCATATCTACACACGAGCATGGAAATACTGTAGCTCACGCTACTGAGCTCGGGTGTTTTTCCTTTCTGTTATATATGCTATACCTGCGCTATTTCTTATCTGTACTAAGAGGATCATAATTATTTTCCCGGACATAGTTACCTTCAGCTTCTCACCCTAAGATACCTCCAGAATGTCAACAGAGAAGAATACTTTATCTCAAAAAAGACATCCAAAGAATGAACTGCACTAAGTTAATGCTTTAATTAGATTAACCGACAAAAATCATGCTAAACAAATGCGCATAGTACTGATAACCAGTGTCTCATTTATATTTTTTGATTAGTAAGGTAATTTAACTAGTGTTTCATTTATTGAAAAGGAGAAAAACTTGTGTAGAAGAGGTACCCAACTCACTAGGAGCTGTACCAATATGTTGCTCTTCAAATGAGCATCTGATGACTTATATTTCTTCCTCAGAGACTGGGTACACCAAAACTAGACAAAAATTAAAATGTTAAATATTTAGTTGAAAGGGATCTTTATTTCCCCAAAAAACCATATATTTGTCTCCCAAAATTGTCCATTTCACAACATGTGGGATGAATTTCCCAGACTTGTACCTCTTCCTCAGACCTTTTCCTCTCTAACTCCACATCAGTTCCTTAACTATGCTCATCATGATCTAGGCAATATTAGATACTTTTTTTTATGAAGTGTCCCATAGTTTAGATACTATTTTGTGATGTAGCAACAAGGTGTCTTCCCAAGTCTCTTTACAAAGAAAACACCAATTAATGTGTCGCATTATCCAGAGATTATAACTAACACTGCAAGAATTTTTAGTCTAGGGTGAATGCCCAAAATCACTATGTTTAGCAAGTTTATCGGTTCACGGCTACTGATGAAAAGAATAAAGGCAAAGACGAAGACAAATAAGAGGAAAAGATAAGGATTGTTTCATTCAGCATAACATTCCAAATGGAATTACGCAGAGATAAATAAGACAAGATTCTGTAACAACCTAAACACGTGGCAAATAAAGCAGTGGCCACTTGGAGGGACTGAAAACTAAATAACAAGACTCTATTAACATAAACTAAACTTAAAGACCTAATTTGCAAAATATGAAAAAGTGAACCTTCAGACTATTTCCAATTCAGAACCTTTAGCTTCCATCGTCTCACAACAATCCCATCCCCCCATTAAAGAACCTTGACAGTAAAGTCAAGGTTAGGCTTCATCAAATTCAGGAAACTGAGAACGAAGGAATACGTAGTCTTCCCACGTAGCCTCTTCCGGAGAAAGATTAGCCCACTGCAGCAGAACTTCTGTCACTGCCTTGTTTCTTTTCTTAATCATCCTCCTATCCAAAATCGCAGCCGGTTCCACCAGAATTTGACCCTCGTAATTGCAAATTGGAGGATCAATCATAGCTACCACTTGATTACCCGCCTTCTTCTTCAATTGCGAAACATGAAACACCAGATGAATTTTTGATTTGGGCGGCAACTTCAATTTATATGCTACTTGACCAATTTTTTCCAAGATCTAATAAGGCCCGTAGTATTTTGATGCTAACTTCAGATTCTTCCGTATTGCTACGACGCTTGTCGACATGGTTGCAGTTTGAGGTATACCCATTCTCCTTCCTCAAAAGCCCTCTCAGTTCTTTTAGAATCTGCATAATGTTTCATCCTTTCTTGCGCTTTATTCAGATTTTCGTGCAACACTCGACTAATCACTTGTCTTTCTTTTAACACTTCATCCACTGAATTCACTCAAGACTGAGCAATCAATTCAAATGTCGGCAGGGGAGGGTCGTAGCCATAAAGTGCCTTAAAAGGGGACATTTCAATAGCTGAGTGGTAAGTCGAGTTGTACCAGAATTCCGCCAAGCTCAGCCATCTGCTCCAGTTCGCAGGTTTATGACATGTCATACAGCGAAGGTAACATTCTAGGCATCTATTTAACCTTTCTGTTTGACCATCCGTCTGTGGATGGTATGTTGTACTCCGCCTTAGTTGCACTCCCATTCCGTTAAACAATTGTTTCCAAAACAAACTTGTAAATACTGGATCTCTATCAGAAACAATTGAAACTGAACTTCCATGTAACTTGTAAATGTGATCCAAGAAAGCTTGTGCTACTTGTGGTGCTGTATAAGGGTGGGATAATGCTAAAAAATGAGCATACTTAGTTAAGCGATCCACAACTATAAAAATTACCTCTTTACCATTCACTTAGGCAGTCCTTCAACGAAATCCATCGTAATATGCTCCCAAGCTCTTGAAGGAATTGGTAGGGGCTGAAGAAGCCGGATAAGCCACACTTTCTACTTTATTTCTCTGACATATATCACATTCTGAGACTAGCTTTTTAACATCCTCACTGAGTTTGGGCCAGTAGAATAAAGACTTGAGTCTTTGCTGAGTTGCATGGACACCTGAATGTCCTCCCCAAGTAGTTAGATGCATAGCTTCTACCAATTGATGCCTCAAGTTCCCAAAGCTGCCAATCCACAATTGGCCTTTGTGCCTTAAAAGGCCTTGATGTAGGGTCACATTTGGTTTTGCATTAGCATCCAGTAGTAGTTGAGACAAAAATTTAGCCACTTCAATGTCCTATTCATAACTGCTTAAAACTTCTTCCATCCATGTTGGTTGCACTACTGATATTACCTTGCATTCAGCCTCTTCTTCAAATCGTCGAGATAGAGCATCTACGGCCACATTTTCTACCCCCCTTTTTTAATGAATCTCATGGCTAAGACCCAACAACTTAGTTAGGCCTTTGTGTTGTAAGGAGGTAGTCATTCTTTGGGCTTTTAAGAACTTTAAACTGAAATGATCAGTTTTGATAATGAAGTGGGCCGGCTGCAAATAGTGCCTCCATTTTTCAATAGTCAACAACAATGCAATCAGCTCCTTTTCATAAGTGGAGAGCCCAAGATGTTTTGGGCTCAAGGCTTGACTAAGAAAGGCCAGGGGCCTACCTTCCTGCATTAACACTGCCCCCACTCCTGAACCACATGCATCGACCTCCACTATAAAAGGTTTAGAAAAGTCCGGTAGTGCCAAAACAAGGGCCTTGATCACAACTTGTTTCAAAGTTTCAAATGCTCGTGTTGCTTCATCTGTCCATAGAAAGGCTCCCTTTTTCAGCAAGTTAAGTGGACGACTAATCAAAGTAAAATGCTTGATAAATCTTCTATAATAACTAGTCAGTCCCAAAAAACCTCTAAGAGCTTTTACACTGTTGGGTCTGGCCCAATTAAGCATGGCTTCTATTTTTGAGTCATCAGTGCTAACCCCTTTGCCCGAGATAATATGTCCCAAATACTCAATTTGGGCCTGACCAAAATTGCACTTGGAGCGTTTGGCAAATAGTTGATTAGCCCGTAATAGCTCAAAAACAACCTTAAGAAGGGCCATATGGTTAGTCAAATTGGCACTATAAACCAATATATCATCAAAGAAAACCAAGACGAATTTTCTTAGGTAAGGCCCAAAAATTTTATGCATAAGTGCCTGAAATGTTGTTGGGGCATTAGTGAGCCCGAAGGGCATGACACGGAACTGCCAAAGTCCATGGTGGGTGCGAAAAGCAGTCTTGAACTCATCCCCTGCTTTCATGCGAATCTGATGGTAACCTGATCGTAAATTCAATTTATAATAAAAGTGCGCTCCATGCAATTCATCCGGTAGATCTTCAACAACTGGAATTAGATATTTATTTTTCACAGTAATGTCATTCAATTTTCTGTAATCCACACACATCCGCCAAGAAGCATCTTTCTTTTTCACCAATATAACTAGTGCACCAAAGGAGGACCGACTGGGAACTACAGTGCTAGCTTGTAGCATCTCTTGAACCAATTTCTCAATGACCTTTTTCTGCTCATAAGAATAGCGATATGGCCTTTGATTTACTGCTTTAGCACCATGGATTAATTCAATAGTGTAATCCGCAATCATGACTAGGAGGCAACCCTTTAGGCTTACTAAATAAATCCACGTAACTGGATAATAGCTCCTCAAGCTGGGTTGGAGTGTCCACTGAAGTGGTTGTACCCTCTAATGCATTCAGTTGGGCCTCAGCCACAAAGCTACAATAGTTTCCTTGTAACAGTTTCATCATTGACTTGGCATTGGTGGACGATATCTGAGCAGCCTCTTGACTCCCAAACAAGGTCACCATACTACCTGCCATCATGAATGAAATACTACGAGGATTGGTATGTAAAACACTGGAGCAACCGAATCTATCCAATCCATCCCCAAGACTATGTCGCAACCAGGGACCTTTAGCCAATGCAAATTAAAAGTAAAGAATAGCATTCATCTCCCAAACAAAGTTGGGATTTAAATGAGTAGAAACCATTTCATGCACACTGGCTACATTGACACGCATAGCCCTCTTCATAGGTTCTCCAAGTAAGCCCAATTTCTTGGGCACATTTGGATCAATGAAACTGTGAGTTGATCCACAATCTATTAAAATGACGAGTGGAATTCTTTTGACCCGACCCAAAATTTTAATTGTAGATGGTGAAGAATCCAAAGAGTCCAAGCCCATTAAGACATTCAAAGAAACTTTAGCAGTTACTTCTGCACCCTCTTCCACTACTGGGCTTTCCTCTTGGGCCTCGGCAACAACTTGAGCCGCACCTGAACTTTCTCCTGTTTCAAACATCCCGGTCATCAGTTGTAATGACTTGGGCTTGCATTGATGCCCGGGTTAATATCGTTCATGACATTTAAAACAAAGATTATGTTGTCTTAAAACATCCAATGACATATTCTTTGGAACAATCTGCTTTGTAGGCCCATTGGTCAATAGTTTCTGAATTATAGGACTCGGAAGGGTTGGTATGGTGTTAGCATTTGATGGTACTGAGTTGGGAGAATTTAGAGTGGATCTGGGATAGGTAATTGTGTATCCAGGCTGCAAGTTTCTATAGATAGCAGTTAAGGTTTCTTCATGCAACTTTGCGACCTCCAAAGCATCCATTAATGTTTGAAGCTCTCACCATTGATCTTATGTCAGCTTTAAGACCACCCACAAAACATGAAACAAAATAGGGTTCATTAAGAGTTGGATTTACTAATAACAAGTAAAATCGCAACTCTTCAAACTTCACCTGATAGCTATCCACGTCACCCTTTTGCTCTAATCGATTAAATTCCACTACCACATCCATTGGTCTAATGTAACCATACCCCCGACACACATCTAAGCAAAACAACTCCCGAGAAACATTTCCCCCATGATCCATGATATAAACATCAAACCATGTATCAAGTTTATCCTTAACATGCATTGCAACATACTACATTTTAAGGTCGGAAGGAACATGGTATAGTTTAAAAAATTTGTCACACCTTCTAATCCATCCTCGTGGGTTGTTGGTGTCAAATTCTGGAAAGATTAACTTGGCTTTTGGAAAATTAACCAGGTTTTGTGTGTTTGTAGGTGTTTGAATAGGAGCTGGACCCAAAGCAGGTATTTGACAACTAGTAGATTGACCAAAAGGGGAGATTGTGTTGTGTTGGTGCACAGATGGGGCTGGTCTGGATGTGAAATAAATGGGTTGATGTGAAGGAAGAGAGATGGGTAATACCATTGAAGTAGGCATAGTACAGGTGGAGGAAACTGGGGTGGTGTTGTTGACACTGTTAGTGTTAACAGGTGTAGTACTCATAGAACTAGAATAAAAAGGAGTGAAGTAGTGGGAAAGTTGGTAATACTTGGATAGAAAGAGGGAGATGGTGGTAATATGGTAGTATTTCGAGGATTGAAGGGAGCTGGAGTAAGTGTCATAGCCCTACCGGCTTGGGGAAATGAAATATTAGTGGTTGAAGGAGTAAATGAAGAAGCAGAAGAGCGGAGATTACACCCCACAAAAGACTCACCCATTTCGGAAGATGAACCACCTTGTAACAACAAGGCATGTGCCAGAGTATTGACAGAAGACTCAGCTCGTCGTTCCGACTCGAGCTGTGACAACAAAAGTTCGATCTTCCGGTTACTTTCCTCTTCTCTTCGAGAAGCTTCGGCATCACGTCGAGCTTGAAGTTCCTCTATTTGAGCTATTCTTTTTTGTGTATCCAACATATAGGCCTTCATCTACGACTCAAACTTCTTCTAATCATTAGCATCCTCAGATGCTTTACCTTGTTGTTTGTCCACCATTGCTGGAACAGGCCGTCGGAGCGTCACCGCTCTGATACCAATGTGTAGCAACGGCTACTGATGAAAAGAATAAAGGCAAAGAAGAAGACAAATAAGAGGAAAAGATAAGGATTGCTTCATTCAGCATAACATTCCAAATGGAATTACACAGAGATAAATAAGACAAGATTTTGAAACAACCTAAACACGTGGCAAATAAGGCAGTGGCCACTTGGAGGGACTGAAAACTAAATAACAAAAGACTCTATTAACATAAATTAAACTTAAAGACCTAATTTGCAAAATATGAAAAAGTGAACCTTCAGACTATTTCCAATTCAAAACCTTTAGCTTCCATCGTCTCACAACACAACCCAACTTAAATTTTCACGGAATAGGTGTCATAGCAAGTACTGATAAAAGAAAAGGGGTCATAGCAAGTAGCCATCAGGATATACAAGGGAACCATGCACCTTCCTTAATCCACTAAAAATTAAAATCAAGCAATTCAGTAGCAAAAAGGGCCGTTTTGCAACCAATCGCTATTTATGGTACTAATAAGCTGAGAAACTAGTGAATCCTGGTACTAGTAGGGTATGTGAAAACTACGCATAATAGTTACACCAATACAACAACAACAACAACAACAACAAACCCCAATAACGTTGAAATTTCATCAGAAAAATGATACAGTTAAACGCTATTGCATCTTTCTTTTTCGAAACAACAATAAAAAGAAATTCATTATTCTTTTCTACGATTGAGCATAAACTTACAATAAAAACAATATGAAAAGAAGAAGAAGATACCGGACATCAGAGAGAGCAGAAGAGGGAGAGACATCAGGATAACTGTTGGATTCGGCATGTGGACGCGCAGAAGGTTGTTCTCTAAATTGGAAGGCGGGTACGGCAAATCGAAGACGAGAGTTTAGCAAATGACATATCAGTATGATCACTATAACAGCTAGGGTATAACCGTAGGTATACGAAGTCAGCGTCCATCCGTTTCCTTCTCCATCAATCTTTTCTCTCCAAAATTTTGATACTACAGGTGAAAACCAAATCGCAATCGCAGCGTACATTCTCTATATGGAACTGGTCAGCCTAGCGATTCACGTCCTCCGACCTACCAATTTCTATTGCATCGCTCTCCGGCAACTCCCCTTCTATCTCTAGCGCTAGCAGTTTCACGTAATAATAATAATAATAATAATACATAATAAATGAAAATTAATAGGAGTAAATAAAAGAGAAAGTTTGGCCCGTACAAATTGGATAAACCCATCTGCAGGGTAAGGTTGGAAATAATTATCAAAATGGTCCTCAATATATCAAGGTGATTTAATTTAGTCCTTTACATATCACTCTTAACAGAAATTGCCCTTATGTACATAAAGGGAAGTTGCATTTGATCCTAATTATCAAAATGGTCCTCAATATATCAAGGTGATTTAATTTAGTCCTTTACATATCACTCTTAACAGAAATTGCCCTTATGTACATAAAAGGGAAGTTGCATTTGATCCTAACTTGTAAAACTAAGAGCATGTTTCGAAAGCGACCTAAGAATTGAATTTAGGTATAATTATACAGTTTGGCATATTTTGTCTGGCCGTAATTACTTGGTCAGCATAGAATTGGGTGTCGGAGAGGTGTAATTACACTCATCAGTTCTCAAGGAGAGGTGAGAATTTGTGGTAACTACACTGTGTAATTACAAGGTTACTAATTACTTTTTTCCTTTTTGTTTTTATTTTAATTTATTTACATTATTTTAATTTTTTTATTATTATTTTACTTTTACTTTTTTAATTTCTTTTAAATTTTTAAAATATTTTTTTTGTACATTATATATCTTTTATTTCTCTATATTTACTTCTTATGATTCCATGTAATTGCTCGTATATTTTATTTCTTATTCATTTTATTTTCTTCGTTTAGCGTTATTGCGTTATTACTTTAGTTTTTGAAACTACACCTCCTAATATTAAAAATAATGAGTCGATAACAAACTTGGCATATAATGAGTGATGCCATTAAAGTAGTATTTCGTTATTGAATGAGGTTATAAACTTATGTGTCCTAATTTTAAGTGGTATTGGAATTTATTTTTATTATGTTGTTAAAGTTTTTTTTTTTTTTTGGAATTTTGAAATTGTGTTATATTTATGATTCCAATTTACTAGTTTTAGTAGTATTGGCTTGTTATTTTACGGTTCATGTTGTTTATTTTTTAGTTAGAATTGATAGATTAGTTTTGTCAAATATTTGCATAATGTTATGATATTATATTTAACATTAATTTATACTATCAAACATGCATTCCATGATGTTCTTATAAAACGTATGTTTTTAGTTTCTATAACCAGTTAAACTTAATATTATTAGTTTAGAAAATATATCAACTATTTTTACTATATTTTTATATTATATTAAAAGCACGAAAGCCCTTAGCGAAATGTCATTCACCTTTTTTACCCTTTAAAAATAGAGTTTATATTGGATAAAATAGTAATTTAGTTATTTTCCTAATATGTAGGGATACCCATTTAATTATTTTCCTAATACGTAGGAATACTCATTTAATTATATTCCTAAAATTTAGGACTACAAAATCAACTTAATTTTATATATTACATTCTTCCTTATTTGGATTACATAGAAAAATTTAATATGTAGAACTTCAAAAATATTAACATCGTAGTTTATATAATTTTACACTTAAATTATATATAAATGGCAAGAAAAGGAAAGAATTAAAAATTCTAACCAAATAGGACGTAATCACTTGGTATTTAGAAGTTTATCCGTTTGGACAGATACTAAGTATTCAAACAAAAAAGAAAGAGGACGTAGACGTTCTTGGAAGATGATAGAGTAACATTTTTTATATTTTGATTTAGGTGAAACTCTTTTATATACTAAAATACTTTAATACAAAACTATTTCCCACGCATGAGCTAATATTAAGAATTTACATCAATAAAATATAATTTATATCTTTTATGGTTGAAAATAAATAATTAAGTATTTGGAATAGCTAATTACCAAGAAAATTTAATTTTATTATTTTTCAAATTCATCATTAAAGTAAAACTATCTTCAGGTTGACAAAATTTTGGCCTAAATAGATATATTTCAATTATGATGAAAGAAATTAGAAAATAAAGTTGAATCAATTATTATAACATAGTATTAAAAATTAACTTAGTTAAAATTCAAAATAGAAGAAATAAGAACGAAATAACAAGTATTCCAAATAAGTTGACATTTATTTTTTTATTTTTTTTTATTTATTCCAATAAATGCCCCTCTATAGTTTTTTGTATACGTAATAAGTTATTGGTTGTAAAATACACATTCAGTATTAGTCAGTTTTAGACCTTACATTGTTACTTAATTATTTTTTTATTCTAGAAACTATATGACCTAGCTGTTAATTCCAATAGCTCTAAAATAAAGATATAATTTTTTTAATTAATGTTAATTTTATGACTGTTAGAATTATAATAAAAATATATAATGATTTCAATCATGTTAGATTTAATATTATGTCACAAAAATGACTACAATTTTTGTAAGCTTACCCAAAGAATATGCCCCTCAAATTAATATAAAATATATGTACTTAAATTTTTTACGTGTGAACCAGTTTCTTCTAAAAGCTATACGATGACCCTCTTTATTCCAAATATCTATAAAGATATAATTATTTATTGTATGCCCTTTTGAAGAATCATAATAAAAATATATAATAAATATGTGTTCTCCAATCAAAATATGTATCGATCATTTTACCTTTTAAAAATAAATTTTAGAATTGTTATAAAACTAATTATTTTCAAATATAACAACAAATGGAGTTAATCAGCACTAGAATTATTTAAATACTAATTCCACTTGAATAATGATATATCAAAACTAAATATATGTATGCGGTGAAACCGGGCAAGGCCGGTTTTTGGGCGTCTTTAGCACTCCGAGTGAATTGGCCTCGGCTGTATCGACACAGAGTCCGAATATTAACCCCGAGACGCACTCCTCAAGAAATTATTCTGAGGAGTCAATATACCTCGGGGCAGGGCAAGCATCGAAGAACGCTATGGGAAAGCGGGAAGTCCTAGAAAGTGTGTGGTTAAAGCTGACAAAGTGCACAAGATAGTACATGCCCGTATTGACACCTAATTTTTCCCAAAAAATATTTTAAAATTGCATATATACCTTCAAAATCATGCATTAATAGTCATTGGTATTTTTCCATAATTTTTCTATATTTTTATTAATTTACCCATCATTTTATTTCCAATAATTACAAAACTGCATCACAAATGATATCAAAAGCATTTCTTGATTTAAGTTATTATTCGTGGTCCTATTAAGGCCAAATTATTCAATAAATAGCCAATTTGGCATCTTTTGACTATAATTGTAATAACTTTGCAATTATAGCCCAATCATATAATTTTATATCATTTTTACCCAAAACTTAGTCATTTGTATTTTAAAATACTAAGTAATCATTTTAAATTATTTTCTATGCATGAAATTCATTTTTATGATTATTAGCTATTTTTAAAAATTATCTTAATTAATTTAAATGGGTATTTAACAAATAGCCTAATTTCATTTCAATTCTAGCCTAAACTAAACCAGCCCCAAACCCCAATTAAATTAGCCCAATACCCAGGCCCAATCCACTAAAATTACCCGGTCCAGACCTGGTTTAATCTCGGCCGTTGATCAATTTTGATCAACGGCCCAGATTCACTCTTTCCTTAATTAACCTAAAAGACCTACCCCCCCAAACCCTCATTCTCTCATTTCTCTCATCACTCTTTGCCGTCCGAGTAAGACTTTTCTATTTTCCGGCTAGATCCATGGCTTCTAAGCCGGAATCTCTCTATCTCTAGGTTATCTCTCTCTGAAACCCTAACTCATCTCTTGACTCTTCAGATCTGCAATATATTTGAGTATATTTTGAGTTATCTTTACTGTTTTCCCTAAGAATCTTCCTGATTTTTAAAACGTTTCTTCATCTTCAAAACTAGGGTTTCTTAACCCCTTTTCAAAAATGACTTTCCCTCTGATTTTCAGTATCATCCTATGATTCTTACTATGTTTAAACGGTTATTTAAGTTTTTCCCTTTTTATCTGATTCTTTATGTTGAAAACCCTAAGTCTTTTGGTTTTAATCTTGGGTTTTGAGTTTGTCTTTGATAATTTGTTTGTTTAATCCGTATGTGTGCTTGTTTCTTATGAACGTTCTGTGCTTTTGTGATTTTTACCCTATTTGTCTTATTAGGGTTTCTGATTCTTGCTTCTTTTTGCATACGCTGTGTTTATCTCACTTACTCTCAGAAATTTGTGTTAATCCCCCTAATCAGTACTATGTTCTAGTTTGAATCTCTGATTTAGTGTGATTTTTACTTTACCAGGCTTATTAGGGTTTCTGATTTCTTGCTTCTCCCTGCCTTTATTTTTCGTTCATTTGTGGTACTTTCCTTTAGTTAATATTGCCTTCTATTGGAATCCCCGATTCCCTGTGATTGATATCCTTTATTCTCTACTGATTTCTGAACTATAAGTTATTTTCTTGCCTTATTATGTGATTGACTACACTGTCAATCGATTCTTACAAGTCTTTCCTTAATTAAAATATTATGTACCTAGCCTAATTACATGTTCTATACTTACTGTGTTGAAATATTTCCTTATGTATTATATTCCAGTCTTATGTGATCTCCTTCCTCATTTGTCTTTACCGTTTGAAGTTAACTCCCTTAATTGAGGAGTACTTATATTAATTTTATACTGATTGATTCGGAGTCCTCATAATTACTGCTTGACTTTGATTCTTACCTTATTATTCTACCTAGTTTCAAACTATATATACATGCTCTCTCATTAACACCAACACACGAACACATTGGTTCAAAAACTATCTCTCACACTCAAAGCTTTATGCTCTCCTTCTTTGTTACTTGCTACTGTTCTGAGTTAGCCGGCTGCAAGCCAAGGCTAATTATTGTGCTCTCCTATTCTTCACTTTTGTGTTTGCTATCTTCTTTACTGGTATGTTCTGATTTCAATTCAAGTCCCAAAACCAATATGTTTCTTTTACTGCTTCAAATTATCTTGTTTCTAGTTTGTTTCTATCTATAATTTTGCTGTGCAACCTGTAGTTGACATGTTTACATTTTTGTCCATCTAGCATGTTATGTTATGTATTACTCCCATTAGGATCAACATGAATATTTTACCGGCCCCCCCCCCCCTCCCCTTTTGTAGTATGTCTCAATGTGACTCTATTCAATTCTGTATTTATCTGGTTTCTAGTATGAACCTTTATTTGGCAAAATAATTTGTACCCTAAGTTGCTTGATTATGTGTTGATTCTGGAGTTTATGTTGTTCCCTGCAAGAACTTCTATGCTTGTACATTATGTGCTCTATGTGTCCCCAGCTCATATCACCTCTGTGTGAAGGTTTGTTCTATGTGTGATGCTGAACCTGCTTTGGTTTTGTGTTTGATCTGCGTTTGTTAATTTCCCTACTCTCCTCAAAAGTTGCTTAACTTAAAAACTCTCTCTTATTTTATAAAACTATTTCTACTGAGTCTCTTTCAATAACTGTTTTCCTATCAAACCCTTTCAAAACTATGTCAAGCACTCTCACTCTACTCTTAGGTCTTTAAGTTCTGCCCCTCCAGTGTGTAACTACTTTGGGATCCCTGTGAGATCCTCTGAACTCTGATGCACTGGGGCTGGCACTTCCACACTGCACTTACTCAATTATGGTGGTGAAATCTGGGTGTGAGCACTGCCCGGGATCCCTTGAGGTCCTTAGGGAACTCTGACACATCCGGATATGAGAAAGGCTATGAAACATTTGGGCATTTGAGGTTCCGAAAATCTGGACCTGTTTTCAGGATCCCTACAGTTTAACTTCTCCTTTTATATCTACTTATGTAATTCATTGAGCTACTGGTCTGTAATAATTATTTGTAAACAAATATTGGGGTTGGCTAGTGAAAAGGGGAGGGTAGTTATATATGTTATCAATATCAATGTGTAGAAATCATGCCTTAAGTTTACATTTCCTATATGTGCATTAGAATCCATGTTTAGGACCAATCATTCAAAGCATGTCATTAGATATCATGTTCTTAGGTTTCACGTATACTGTTCCAGCATCTCATTTGATATTATCACTTAGAAATCCTGATTTTAGGCTAAATAATAGCATCAACATAAAAAATGTTGCTCCTGCACATCCTGAAATTATGTTGTAACTTCCTGCGCATTTAGAAATCATGTTTTAGGAATTCTGCAACCATTCTGCATCTCTATGTGCATAGTAGATACCATGCTTTAGGATCTCGCTCAGTCACACCTAGTTAAACTACTGATGCATGAAAAGGTACATAAGACAGTCTCACATTTGATCATCTTGTTTTAAATAAACTGCTAATAATCCATGTATTTTGCAACACTTAGAACAACATGTTTTAGGTATAACAACTTCTAAACAGTTTTTAACAATTCTAGTAACTATTGTGCATTACCCCCACGCCTAGGCAAGCCTTAGGTAATCAATCTTTATAAAACTGGAAAAATGTTTCTTTTGTGTTTACTGCTTAATGGTTATAAATCAGTAGGCAAACTGATTAGGGCCCCTGCTTCTGGGTTTATAAAATAAAACTGCATATCTTTTGTGTTTTGATATTCACTTAGACATCATGGTTTAGGATCCTGTCTAATAAAATGCCTCTTGTTTGTGTTTGAGTCGTGTTGTTTACGTGCATTATCTGTTGAGGTAAATCTGAGCCTCTTAATCGTTCTTTCCTGCCTTGATTTGCTAAAGTCCTATTTTTTCTTGCCTGTCGCCTAGTATTTTCTCCTTTTAAACCTTAGGGGTCTGTCTAGAACTGCCTATAAGTAGAGCTCCTAATTTCCTCCAGGACCATTAAGAAGGGACGGGTAACAACACACATAGAGGTCGTTAAATAACACTCGCTTAAACAACCGCTAAGGGTGGGAAAGGGTAGATATGGATATGATGACCGGTGCGCTAATGCCACGTGTAGCCCCTTTCTAAGGAGTGATTACCGAGCATTGTACTGATGTGATCCTATAGGATAAACAACCTAGGACTCCCCTATCCCTTACACATGTGTGCTTAGACTGCGAATATTTTCAAAACCTTTATTTGTTTAAGCTTATTTGCTACTTGTTTAAATTCATAAAGCTTGTTTGGCCGGGAACCACAGTTGTGGACTTTGAGGGGTGCCTAACACCTTCACCTTGAAGTAATTTCAAGCCCTTAACCAATCTCTGGTTATTCAAATCTGTGTTATAATGACCCTTAGTAGGTGCCCTAATGCACCTTAATTTGTTAGGTGACGACTCTTCAATTCCTTACATACCCCTTTTCTCAAAAGGAAACGAGTTGTCCCAATAATGTCAAAAAACCTGACCGATCCGAAAGGAGAGGGAAAAAGGGGGCGCGACAGCATGGCGACTCTGCTGGGGACTTCTAGGCTTTTACCTTTTCAAACTGCTTTGTGATTTTGTCTTTGTTTTGCTAAAACCTGCACCCCTTTCCCTTTCCCTTTATGTGCAATTAATTGTTTACTTTCCCAAGTATTTATTCTTTTAAATGAAACTGACATGTTTCTTTTTGTTTTCCTTTGTAACTGTTTTTCAAGCATAACTGTTGCATTTACCTCTTTCATACAAGCAAATACATGACATGCTTTTATTGCTTATTTTATTATTGCATAATCATGCTCAACATCATATTCCACTCGTGACTATACAAATCATATAGAAACGCTTGATGAGTGGTTGCGCTCTTCTTATTTTATATCATCCCTAAATTCGAAAAGGCTTATTTGCGATAAAACTAGTCGATCAGCGGTGCAATCGACGGTTCCGTACCTTTCCCCCTCAAGTTTTCCGCTTGAGGGTACTAGTCTAAAACCCCACAGAAACCCTACTCTGATTATAATTGCACATGCATCATGGTGAAACCTAGCCGGGTTAATATGTTGTCCGCATAAAAACCCTTTAAGACAGCCTTATCCAAGAGTCCACCGGGGTTCTTGTAATCCCAACTGGCGCGATCACGATATGTGCATTAATTTGGAGAAATAAATGCCAATATGCTAATCAATAATGTATAAGTAGTTGAATCCGTAGGGGGAAGGGGTTTAACCTTATCTATTTTTCAGAAAATGAGGCACGAAGTCCCCAGGTTCGGCACGGTAAAGAATACCACCATTGTTGCTGGATTGGTGGGAAGACCTTCCGCCAAGTGACAAAGATTCCTGTTGTTGGGCATGCACGACCTAGGGAACCTGATCGACAGATCCAAGAAGATCAAGCCTGGAGAAGGTCCTTCTGGGACCAAGTAGATTAGATTCACCTGCCTTTTCAAATGTAATAAGGTCAAGTGCCATTAGTGATTCATCTTATTCAGTGTCGTTTTTGATTTATCTACTTTTACATTAATGAAATGAGGCAATTATTGGCATCTAAGTTATCCAAATCAACTTGTCTCTAGGCCTACCTCGGGCACAACGAGACTCCCCAAATTAGGACACGCTTTTATATCTCTACAATGTGTGTTTAAATACTGCAATATTTTTCTCATGATCCTCACTGACTTGGCTACCTTTTGTTTTTGTTTTTGCTTTTGTTTTCTTTATTTTATTCCCCTCCCCAAAGGTTGGTTCACGCATACTGGCATCATCAGCTTATCATACCAGATCCAAAGGCCCTACCATTAGAGTTGTGGAGAGAGGACCATTCCTCAAGAATTGGACTGTCAGACCATTCATGGCCCGACGAATCCCGGGGTAGCAAGGCTGAACAACATTGTTTGTTTTGTTGTTTTCTAAGAAAATGATTTCCCTTTTTGCATTTCTTTTAAATAAAATCTCCAGCGTTCCAAAAACGTTGTTTAAATTATTGAAAATCGCTTTTATATTTTAATGGATCGATATTTATTATTACCGTTTTTCTCTCATTACTTTTATCTATACATCATTACTATTTCATGTCCTGATGAACCAATGATTTTCACATGCAATGAGATAACGCAATAAAAGGACAACGATTCAGAAGAAGAGGATGTCATACCCGATGAAATTGTCAGAGAAGTTGAGGATTTTGAGAACAGACCTAAGTCCAACCTGGAAGAAACTGAGGTAGTCAACCTTGGGAGATTCAGAGACTGTCAAAGAAACTCGCATCAGCATCCATTTGTCGCCATCAGAGAAAAAGGAATACACCCAATCTTTGAAAGAGTATAAGGACATATTTGCATGGTCATACGACGACATGACTGGTCTAAGTACATCCATTGTGGCTCACAAGTTGTCGACCAATCCAATATGCCCGCCGGTAAAACAGAAGTTCAGAAAGTTCAATCCTGATATGAGTCTGAAAATCAAAGAAGAAGTTACCAAGAAAATCAACGCCAAGGTCCTCAGGGTAGTTGATTATCCAACGTGGTTAGCCAACATCGTGCTAGTGCCCAAGAAATATGAAAAAGTTAGGGTCTGTGTCGACTACGGGGATCTCAATCGGGCCAGTCCAAAGGATGATTTCCCCCTTCCAAACATACACATCCTGATTGACAATTGTGCAAAGCATGAACTTCCGTCGTTCGTGGATTATTTTTTCGGATACCATCAGATTTGGATGGATGAAGAAGATGCTGAGAAAACGGCTTTCATCACGCTGTGGGGAGTCTACTGTTATAAGATGATGACATTCAGCTTAAAGAATGCTGGGGCCACTTATATGAGGGCTATGACCACTATCTTCCATGACATGATACATAAAGAGATCGAGGTATATATAGACGATGTCATTATCAAGTCCAAGAAAGCCATCGACCATATAGCAGGTTTGAGGAGGTTCTTCAACAGGTTGCGAAAATACAACCTGAAGTTAAACTGATGCATGGCTAGAATTCATGATTTTAAGCATTATATACCTTGCATTTTATGTGCTTTAA